>PISW01012215.1:0-34212 GCA_004023785.1 Mungos mungo | reverse complement strand
ATGACTATATCTTAAACTTCTGGAAGCTAGCGTGATATGTTAATTCTGAGTATATGCTTTTGGCTGTGTATTGACCCTGTGGATTTGTCTCTCTAAGAAAAGAAGCTGAGCGCCTTACCTGGTGCAGTCCTGCACCTCTCTCTCTCTCTCTCTTTCTCTCTCTCTCTCTCTCTCTCCTCCCCCCCTCCAGAATCTTCTGGAAGGGAATTCACACTGTTTAGCATCCTCTTTGACACACATCTACTGCTGCCGCCCCCCACCGCCCCCTCCCCCACAACCTTCCTGGGAGTGAAGACACGGAGTCCCTACCAAAGGTCCCCCTGTAGGGAACAAAGAAAGCCAATGTTTCTTCTGTATAGATTGCTTCTCGTCCGCCTCTCCATATCTCCCTGTTTGCCACACGCTCGTGCCCTGTGTCTGCCTCTCTTTCATCGTTTCGTGAGAGGTCGGTGTGAAATCTCTCATTCTTACGTGAGTTTTATAAAGATGTACACTGTGCTTAACCCCTGCCCAGCGCAATAAAGTCCCCCCACCCCGCCAACGCCGAGTGGTGATTTCTCCTGGCAAGGATTAGGGGAGCTCCTTCTGCAGGAGCCAGCACCCCCCTTCCTTGTTTCTCCTCGCACAGGACCAAGTTGTTTAATGGGCCAGAGATGCAGCCAGTGGGGAACCCCTTTTCCCCCCGTGACCACTGCAAGCCTGAGCGCGGTGGTGGTCTTCCTCTTCTCCCAACTTCTTGATCCTGCACCTTCGCCACTCAGGCCCTGCCTGTGTCATCTCACCGTCATCCTTCACCTCTCCCTCAGCCTCACGGAGAGGACACATTTTCTAATGTCTGTATATAGTATATATACTACATAAAATATATAAATTATATATATATATACTAACTTATGTCTTGTTTTTCAAACAAGAACGATTAAATCTATTCATCTTATTATCCCACTAAGTCTTTGCAGTGCCTCCTTGTGGGTGTCCTTGTGTCGTTGAGTTCCTTGTTGGTGGTGCACCCCTACTCGCCGAGCACTCTCCCTAGCTTCTGTTCCCACCTACCTGGGCCCCAGTGAGAGATGAGAGCTTAGGACCTTGCTTAGAAGCCTCCTGTCAGTGGTCACTGGAGTTGAAATACTGTGTACTCCTTTCTCTTGACCCTGGGCGTGACGTCAGAGCTGAAGGGGGCAGGGGCGGGGTTGGTGGGGACAGAAACACAGTGCACTCTGCATAGTACACCAGATGGCCTGAGAGTTAGGGGACAGACAGAAGGGTTCTCCGCCAGCTCTCAGGGTGGAACTGAGAAATGCCGCCTCTCCCTCTGAAATGTTCCCAGTCGCCTCAGAGTGTAGCTTGACTGCCTTGTTATTGTTGCAAATCTCTTGTGATGCCCACTGGCAATTTACTGGGGGCGGGGGAGGTGTTTCAAAAGGATAGGAGCAGCAGGACCCTAAGCAGGGCTGGCCTCTCTGGCTTTTCAGAGAGAGTTACCTGATGGAGAGAAATGACTTTGCTTCTCCTGTTCTCTTACTTTCTTCTGGTAATCATGGGTCCCCACTAGCCTATGAGGCACATTCGTGCCAACTAGATAAATGTTCTCCCTGCCACACACACCCCCATATTGAATTAGAAAGAAAATCATCCTCTGGGTGATGCTAGCCCTATGGACACATGGCTTCATCATCTCAGCTCCATCCAGCCCCACTGGCCTTGTCGGCTGGGTGCACAAACGATACAACTGCGTACTGTGGTCCTGATTAATCACTTCCTCCCAAAGACTGGACACAGACCCTCTTCTCACATCTGCACAGGTCATTGGCCAAGTGATTTGGGAGCAGAGCACAGAGGAGGAGCCAGAAAAAATGCAGCGAGAGCCCCCCTCTGCATGCAGGTGGCCCTAGCAGGGATAGGCCTAGCCCCAGTGACAGAGCTCTTCTGGGAGTTCCCCGCCAGGGATAGTATCCCACAACCCCAAGGCCGGGACTCAGTGGAAGGCAGTGCCAATGTAAAGTGAGACTTGCTACCACTTAAAATGACGTAACTGGACAGTCCAGGAATTTGGGGTCCCCCTTGCCCTGCACTATACTGGTAGCTCCTTCTGGTTCTATACCCTTAGTACCCACCCATCCACACAGTACCCTGCCCATAGGTCTTCAATAACGATTTGCGGAATGAATGAGTGTTGCATGAGATGACCATCACGAGAGAGCCCTCCCAGACCTCTGTACCTCCAGTGCAACTGGACGAGGCTGGACAGCCTGGCCTCCTCCTATCAAAGAAGAAGTCAGGTCAATCATCCAGTGTCCCATTAACTCAGTGGACTTTCACAAACTACTTGCCAGAGACTCTGGAAACTCTCCTGAGGTGACCAGTGGACTCCTTTTCTGTGGACCCAGGACCTCTGTGCAGTATCCAGAAGCACTGGGGGAGGCCATCTTCCCACCAGGATCTACTTGCCATCTTCGGCCTGAGTCAGAGCCTGACGCGGATGCTCTTCAGACACCCCCTACCAGACCTGAGTCCCCAGAGCCCAACTCCTGCTTTCTGACTTCAGCCAGTTAAAAGAAAACAGGGGATGCCTGGGTGGCTCAGTCAGTTAAGCGTCTGACTCTTGATTTTGGCTCAAGTCATGCATGATCTTACAGTTGGTGGGATCAAGCCCCGCATGGGGCTCCATGCTGACAGCATGGAGCTTGCTTGGGATGCTCTCTCTTTCTCTGCCCCTCCCCTGTCAATGCTCACATGCACGTGCTCTCTCTCTCTAAATACTTTTTATATATATAAAGGAAAATGGGTTCATGCTTTTGACATGGACCCAGGATGCCCATGGTCCTAGCAGAGACACATTTTTTTTTTCCAAGCTGTTGTCAAGGCACTATGGATAATAGGCAATTTCATCAGAAATGAATTGAAAGGTATCTCTCTCTCAAAATAAATAAACTTTAAAAAAAGGTGGGGGGCATGCCTGGGTGGCTCACTAAGTTGAGCAACTGACTCTTGACTTTGGCTCAGGTCATGATCTCACAGTTCATGAGATTGAGCCCCACAATGGGCTCTGTCTGCACTGACAGTGTAGAGCCTGCTTGGGATTCTCTCTCTCCCTCTTTCTCTGACTCTTCCCTGCTAACTCTGTCTCTCTCAAAATAAATAAACTTAAAAACAAAAGAAATGAATTGAAAGGACCTGCCTCAGCCAGAACTCCTCCTGCCAAAGGGGCATGGGGAGATCCGCCGCCAGCAGTGGAAAAAGGCATCAATGTGTATCTTGGGCTCAAATTCCTCCAAACAGCAGCTAGGATGAGAGTAAGAACTGCGTCCCAATCCCCATCCTATAGACTGGAAGCCAGACTGTGGGTGTGCATCTGGAGCAAGGAGGAGATCCTCCATGGAGTCAGAAGAGGAAATAATCCTCTGAGGGTTCCGTCCTGGGCCCTAGAAAAATGGTCTGAATTCCAGGAAAGTCTCTTCCAACGACCTGACCTACTGGAAGCCACTGTTAGGAGAATTATGGAGGCCTGCCTTCTTTCACATGTCACCAAGTCTTTGGGTGTTTCCCATACTCCCAATATTATGGGGGCACACTCTAGCACCCTCGCTGACATTCCCAGCTGCAGCTTCTGGACCCACCATGTAAGAAGGAGCTCAGTTTTAGCCACCCAGCCCTCACATCTGTGATGTCTGTCTTTCCCTCTGGGTGTTGACTCCTCGTTCCTATTTTCTTGGCTTTGGCTAAAAGGAATATGAGTCTTCACTACATGGAGAGCCTTCTACAACACAGAAAAGATGATCCCTGCCCTTAAATATGCAAAAACAACTGTGTGATCACTTGCCAGATGACAGGCACTGTGCTAAGTACTTTACACGCACGATCTCATTTCATTTTCCTAGCAATCCTTTGAGAGAGGGACTATGACGGGTGGCTGGCTGGCTCAGCCGATGGAGCATGCAATTCCCGACCTCAGTGCTGTGAGTTCACCCCAAGGACAGTGTGGAGCTTACTTAAAAATGTACATATATTTTTAAAAAGCTTAAAAGACAGAGACTATGATCATATTAATTTCTCAGAGGAGAAAACCAAGGCCTAAAGAGGTTAAATCACGAGCCCGAGGTTACACAGCTGGTAAGTGGTGAGCTGTACTGTTCAAACCTACCCAGGCTTTCAACAGCTACCCTATAGAACTGAGCCCGGCCCCATCTTTGGGGCAGTTCCCCTGGAAACTAGGGGCACAGAGGCAGCCACACTCATCAGAAGATGGCCTGTAAAAATGTGGCTTGGCGTCCAGGCAGCATGTGGGTAACAAACAGGTCATCAGTGACATTGGGGTGTGTGGTGTGGGGCACTGCAAGCCCACCTGCTACCCTCACCTTCCTTTGCCAGTTTGCCCTAGTGTCCCATGCTTCTCAACCTGGAGGGGGGCGTGGTATGTATGCATAGAAGTTTGTGGGTCGAGCAGTGTGTCCAAAAAACCACCATCAGAATTATGGAACACACACACACACACCCCATTCTCCTTAAACTACGATCTGATTCTCCCAGGGATTTGGCCCATAAAAATGCATGTGCATTTTTCTCAAAGATTTCAGAGGAAAATAATCATTTGGGGTGCCTGGGTGGCTCAGTCAGTAAAGCATCCAACTCTTGATCTGGGCCAGGTCATGATCTCATGGTTGGTGAGATCAAGCCCCATGCCAGACTCTGACAGCGTGGAGCCTGCTTGGGATTCTCTCTTTCCCTCTGCCCCTTCCCTGTTAGTGCTCTATCTCCCTCTTTCAAAAATAAATAAATATACTTTAAAAATTACCATGGACAGGAATGCAAAAGTTGCATGCCTTGTAAAGAAAACATATTTCAAAGACACTTGAGACTCGTGTCTGTTACTTCTGGCTCCATTCCCATGCCCACCTATCCAGTGTTCACTATCACCTCCACTAGACATGCTTCGGTGGAAACGTTAGACATACTCAAGACCCATCAGGTGAGCTAACTGCTGGCATGGGTCCCGAGGGTAGGACATCTAGGACTGGCCTCTATGAATCTGGGCACACAGGTAGGGATCAGGCATTTCCTCAGGAATAAGAAACCTGGCATGACATGGTGCCAGGAAGGGATGCCAGGATGAAATGGGGTCAGCCTCCCTCCCTCCCAGCCCCTGCCTCCAATTTTGCCTGTTACACCCGTTAGCAGAGGGTCAGCCCCAAGAATAGACAGGGGAGCCAGATTGCCTACAAGCCGGAGATTTTGGCACCTGCAATGAGCAAGCAATTCAGGGAGGCCATGTGGGCTAAGTGGAGTGCTTCCCCAGAATAAGGGCTTGGTGCTATTTTCAGCACAGCTGCTGACTTGCCATATGATGGGGTACAAGTCATTTTACCTCTTTGTGCCTCTTCTCTAAAATGAAGATGACTGAGTCTTCAGCCTCTCTCTACGGCTTGGAGGACAAATGAGGTGGTGCTGAAAAACCGGCTATAAAAATCCTGCATCCTAGCTGTATGAGCTTAACGAGAGCAAATGGAACTGCCCCGTTTGCAACTGATTCGGAAACTAATTAAGCATGCACCAAGAGCCTGGAACTAGAAACCCAGTTGCCCGTTTCCTTCAAATCATGGTTTTTCTCGGCCAAAACCATCTGCCGGCCAGTCCCCCTCAAAAGGGATATGCAGGACCCCCATCTCCCTCCAGCCTTTCTTTTGAAATTGGGAAGGCAGCCTGCTACCTCAGTGGAGAAGCCCCGTCCTACAGGGACACGGTCAGGCAGACCCAAGGCTGTTCTTGGCCTTTGGCCAATTCCCGGGTTCATTTCTCTGACATCCCCCTATCCTGTCTTTGTTCTCCTCCTTGCTAGAAGTCACTATAATTGAAGGAGACTTGAACTTCTGATTTTTCTTCAGTATTGAGGCTTAGCTCATAGGAAAGGGCTTTCAACTCCAAACTCTTAACCAGCTACCCAGGGGCATCTTGGAGTTCTAGCTGCCATGTCCAGTTTTTCGTTCCTGTGTGTCCCACTGCTGCCCTAGCTGTGTGCCAACCTATGGCATCATGCTGAGGGCAGCAAGAGAAATGAATTTCAAAGACCCCCCCCCAGGGGAGGGGGACTGTTCAGCTACCAGGATCATGGCAAAAATGCCTTAGGAGCAAAGTTGGTCTTGCTTCTCACCCCCTTGTGGCCCCCTCTACCCCTTTCTTGCCAGGACATCCTGGGACCTAATGCATTCCTCGGGTTTCTCAATGCTCTACTTGGTGATGACCCACTAGGCCTGCCCTCCCTCCAAAATGACCTCTTCCCCCACCCCCTCTCCCCAAGCAAAAACCAGTATTATGAGCATATGTTAGGTTGTAAGCCATCTGATTAACAAATAAAGCAATTTGTTTTATGCCTAAGGGTTTCCTGCAATTCTACATATAGTCATATCCAAAAGGGATGCAATGAATCTGATCTTTTAATTGGTATGCATGCTGCGTGACCTTGGTAACATGGCTGTTGGAAATCCCTCCTCTCAATTATGGGATTATGACAGTGAGAAGTGGCCAAGCCACTGAAGTAACACCTTTCTCTTTGTCTTCTCTAGGACCCAAATCACTCAATCCCTCAGCCTGCCCAACTTGTAAACAAAGGAGCCCATCTGCCCCGCCCTACCCCGAGGATATATCTGCAATATGGGCGAGCTGGTTTGCAGTTTCTTGGGAGTGGCTGTTCATTCCTGCTTCCTAGTATGATTTATAGGCAAAAAAAAAAAATGTTCTATGACAATGGCAGGACTCTTGGCCACCAAGGACAGAGGAATGAGTAGGAAAGTGAGAGCAAGGACCAACATTCTTGACCCTTTCCAAACCTGGCATGGCAGGAATGAATATTCATACAATAACCCCAGGGACCTGAAAAAATTCAAAGAACCAAGTAGAAAATGGACTGATGTCCCCCTCCCCCCACCGAACACTAGAAATTAAGACTTGATTTGACTTGTGGTCTCCGCAGCCCCCAGCCCATGCTACCTGGCTCTATCACAGAGCTGCAAGCAAGAGCTGTACACCAGGCCAGGAGACTTTGGTTCTACTGGAAGTTCTTCCAAGAACTAGCTGGATGACCTTGGGCATTCGCTTCCTCTGAGTATCAGTTTCCTGCTAGGTAAAATGAGTGAGTTGAACTAGAGGGCCTATTAGCTTTTCAAAAGCACATTTTTTCTACATTCTTTCATTTAAGCATTTTTTTAAAACAAAGGCAAGTGTTTCTAGCATCACCCAAACATTTCCCAAATCAGTAATTAAACCGGGAGGATGCCGAAGCTCATAGCAGTTAAACACCAGAGCAAACCACAGAGACCACTTGCCCCTGCCGTTTTTTATCGTGTCATTCTGCCAAGGGATGGGGGGGAGACTGAAGTCTCCCATCTCTTAAACCTCTAGACGATTCTAGCTTCTGAGGATACTGACTTTGAACAATCAAGCCTGCATTCACAGGAAACCAATTTATAAGAACCAAAGGAGAGAATGCATTTAAAGGGTCCAGCCAAATCCTACTTAAGGTGAAACAGCAAACTTTGCTTTATGAGATAAAACCTTTAAGTTAGAGTTTTGTTGGGGCGCCTGGGTGGCTCAGTGGGTTAAGCAGTCCACTGGATCTTGGCTCGAGTCATAATCTCACGGTTCGTGAGTTCGAGCCCTGCATCAGGCTTGCTGCGTCAGCTCAGAGCCCACTTTGGATCTTCTGTCCCCCTCTGTCTCTGCCCCTTCTCCACTTGCACTTTCTTTCTCTCAAAAATGAATAAATCTCAGGGGCACAGGGGTGGCTCAGTAGGTTAAGCATCTGACTTCAGCTCAGGTCATGAAGTCAGGTCATGATCTTGCAGTTCGTGGGTTCGAGTCCCGCGTTGGGCTCTGTGCTGACAGCTCAGGGCCTGGACCCTGCTTTGAATCCTGTGTCTCCCTCTCTCTCTGCTCCTCCCCTGCTCATGCTCTGCCTCTCTCTCTCTCTCTCTCTCTCTCTCTCTCAAAAATAAATAAACATAAAAAATCGTAATGAATAAATCATAAAAAATGACAGACTTTTGTAATAAAACCATGATTTACATATATGTCCTTTCTTCTTTCAAAAGACTCCTACATCAAATTCTTTTGAAAAGCCATGAATACTCACCTCCTAATTTATCTTCAGTGCCAATCTAGATCTTCAGTTCAAGTCCTTAAGTGTTTAAAATGCATCCACTCCGGGGCGCCTGGGTGGCTCAGTCGGTTAAATGTCCGACTTGGCTCAGGTCATGATCTCCAGGTTTGTGGGTTCAAGCCCCACATAGGTCTCTGTGCTGACAGAACCTGCTTCAGATTCTCTGTCTCCTTCTCTCTCTGACCCTCCCCCACTTACCCTCTGTGTCTCTCTGCCTCAAAAATAAACACTAAAAAATATCTCAAAAATAAATAAACACTTAAAAAATAAAATAAAAATAAAATGCATCCACTCCAAGGGTCTATGCTAGGAGCTTTGGGAGATACATGGACTCTGCCCTCAAAGAGCTGCATGCTCGCTGAAGACACAGAGACTGTGAGTCCCGGAGTTCAGGACTCAGTGGAAGGGCCACTGCTGACAACTGGTAAGCTCAGTGGGGCTACAGCACACCGGGAATTGTCTCCAGATGTGATGCGCTTTGCGGTGGCCTTTGAAAGCCCTCTCTGTGCTTATAAGTGAGCCCCCCACCTGCCATCACTTTGGCATGGAATGAGGAGTGGCCTGAAAAAGTGAAGGCGGGGATATGATCGATGAGGACGGGTCACACTGGCCTCCCGAGGGAAAAATCAGAACACAGGCAGGAGACAGAAAAGAGAAAAATCTCTCAGAACTGCTAATACCCAGCAACAGCAGGAAAGGTTGATTGAAGATGAGAACGTTTGTCGAAACTGAGGCTGAAAAGTACCCATGTGCTGAGACTGAAGTGGTTGGCCCCGGAAAGGAGGGTTTTGCTGCTGCTATTTTCTTGTAGTCCTGCGGGGTTTGGGAGGAGGGAATGAAGCCTTTCTCTGTCTGCTACTCAGGTAGTCATTTGTAACTCTGGAAAACTCTATGAGGAAAAGGGCTATGCTTTATTCAGTTCTATAATCCAAAGGCTGAGTGCTGTACTTTGCCCATAGTTGCTCCGCAAGAAAAATGCCTGCGGAAGAAATGACTGAGCGAACAAATGGATGAATTTAAACTCTCCTATAATGGCTGGGGTCTCAGAGGGAGGCAAAACCAGACCTGCCCTACAGGGTGGGGCGGGAGGGAGCCCTTCCGATGAGGAGAGTGTTTGAACATTAATCTAATGAGTCCAGAGTTCTATGATCATTCATCTGGAGAGAGGATCTGTAGCGGTCACAAAATTCTTCTTTTTAATTTCTTAGTGTTTATTTAATTTTGAGAAAGAGAGAGAGAGAGAGAAAGAGTGTAACCAAGAGAGGGCAGAGAGAGAGAAGGAGACACAGAATCTGAACAGGCTCCAGGCTCCAAACTGTCAGAACAGAGCCCCCTGTGGGGCACAAACCCACGAACCATGAGATGATGACCTGAGTTGAAGTCACGTGTTTAACAGACTGAGCCACCCAGGTGCCCCCACAAAATTCTTGAAGGGGTCCGTGATCTCCAAAAGGTTGAGATTCACAAACATTTCTCCCAAACCTCTTGTTAAACCCTGTAACTAGTGGCCCAGTTGAGGACATTTCTAACTTACCCTCCCAACCTGGTTTGCCTGCCTCCAATCTCTTCCCTGTTGTTCGTCCTATACAGATAAATTTACCTAAAGCACAATTATGATCATGTCATTCCCTTACTCCTGAAGGATAGCCTCCCCATCACTTGCAGAATAAAGTCTCAAGATAGTACCTGATACTCCAACCAAAGTGGACTACTTTCCTTTCCTTATTTTTTAGCACTTTTAAAAATGTTTATTTATTTATTTTTAGGGTGGGGAGGGAACACGCAGGGAAGGGGCAGAGAGGGTGCGTGACAGGGAATCCCATGCAGGCCGAAGCTATCAGCGCAGCCCAATGTGGGGCTGGAACTCACGAACAGTGAGATCATGACCTGAGCCAGAGTTGATGCTTAAATGACTGAGCCACCCAGGTGCCCCTACTTCCCTTTCCTTAAAACCTTTCTCCACTTCCTCACTTGTGCTTCAAGCCTGGAGAGCCTCCTCCCAAAACCCTACTCACTCCTCAGCCTCATGCATGTACCTCCACCTCCTGGGGTGAACCATGCAGAAGTGATACAGTTTACCACTGAGTCCACCGATGACTTTGTTTGGATCTTGTGGCTGATGTCTAGTTGTACCTCCAAAATCCATTTTCCTCTTCTGCCTGGGTGAAAGTCCACCTAATAAGATGTTTCCTAGTCTTTCTTGCAGTTAGGTGTGACTTGCACCCATGTGACAAAGCTCTTGTCAAAGGGATATGACAGAAAGTGAAATGGACAAATTCCACCTGACTTGCTTCAAAGAACATCCCTTCCCTGGACCCCTTTCTTCCTTTACATGAGCTGGAATGTGGATGGGCTTATGACCTTGCATGGAGCAGAACTTTCCCACTGGCCTAGACTGGACAGCATGTGATGTAAGAGAGAAGTCATCCGTCTTATTTGAACCACTACATTTTAGGGTCTCTGCCACAGCAGAGGCTTCTCTATGGTTAGTGTATTAAATTATACTATAGCTTATAGTTATTATATAAATGTCTCATTTTCTGTACTAAGAAGCCAACCCCTTGTTGGTCTCCCTGCTTCCTATCTTAACCCCTACACTCTATTCTCAGCTGAGGTGGTCCTTTTATTTATTTATTTAAGTTTTTATTCATTTATTTTTCAAAAGACAGAGGCAGCATGAGCAGAGGAGGTACAGACAGAGAGGGAGAGAGAAAGACCCCAAGCAGGCTCCATGCTGCCAGCACGGAGCCCAGCGCAGGGCTCAAACTCATGAAATCATGAGATCATGGCCTGAGCTGAAACCAAGAGTCAGATGCTTAACTGACTGAGCCACCCAGGGGCCCCAGAGGTGATCCTTTTAAAAGGGAAGTCAGATCGTGTCATACTTTGCTAAAAAAGAAAAAAAACAAAAAAACCTACAAAAACAAAAGACAAAAACAAAAACACCTTACTCAGTAAATGCAGAAATCTTTAAAACGGCCTACAAGGTCCATGATTGGTGGCTCCTCACTAATTGCTTTTATCTCACTGACCTTATTTTCCATATTTTCTCTTACAGGTGTTCTCCACCCCCACCTCCCCAACACTCACTCTGCATCAGACACACCAACCATTTTACTATTCTGCAAACAAGTCAGACGCTCTCCTGCCTTGGGGTCTTTGCACCTGCTGTTGCCTCCACTTGTCCCAGATATCAAAACGACTCATTCCTTTATCCCCTTCAGGTTTTGCTTCAAATGTTACTTTCCCAGATAGGCTTTCTCTGACTACCCCACTTAAAATTATACTCCTCCTCTCCCCCACGACTATCCTGGCACATTATCCCACTTCCTTGCCTGATTTTCCTCTGCAGCACTTATCACCATTTGACATCTTATATATTGTCTTTATTTACACATATATTGTTTGAGAATGTAAGCTGTATGAGAGTAAGGGTTTTTTTTAAATGTTTATTTATTTTTGAGACAGAAACAGAGCATGAGCCGGGAAGGGTCAGAGAGAGAGGGAGTCACAGAATCCAAACCATGAGATCATGACCTGAGCCAAAGTCAGGTGCCTAACCGACTGAGCCACCCAGGATTCCCGAGAACAGAGGTTTTTGATTGCTTACTGCCATATTCTCAGTGCCCAGGACAGGACCTGTACATTAAAAGTATTCAATTGGGGCACCTGGGTGGCTCAGTCAGTTAAGCGTCTGACTTTGGCTCAAGACATGATCTTCAGGTTCGTGAGTTCCAGCCCCTTATCGGGTCCTGTCCCCCACTCTCTGCCCCTCTCCCACTCGCATGCATGTGCGTGCACTCTCAAAAATAAACATTAACAAATTTTTAAAGTATTCAATAGGTATTGAATGGATTCTTTGAGCTCTAATACTTCTTAGTCCCCTCACAGCCTAGCATACTGCTTTACCTGCAGTAAGGCACTCAGTAATTAGTATTAGTAAAAACGAATATTTCAGCCTTGCAGTTTGCTTCCTTCTCCAGGTACCTTTATACACCCAGACCTACATTACATTTCTGAAGTGTTAAAAGTATGACAAAGGGTCAGTAGGAGAGGTCCTCCATGGACACTGCTGAAAATTGCAATAACAGAAAGCTAGGATGCTGCTTTGAGTATTTTCTGCCTTTGCCACTTGGACAAATCCCTTTCCATCTCTGGGTCTTAGTTTCACCATATGTAAGATGAAGCTAGGAGACTAGATGATTTCTGAAGTTCGTTCTATTTTTACAGCTTGTAGTTATGGTGCTCATAACTAAAATTGTATGATTCTAAAATTGTATGATATTTCTCTTCTAACCTGTGATTGGAATATGCTTACTGAAAATGTGGTGTCAGAATAAAGGTTTTCTTTGGTCCATTTAGCAAGTATCATTATAAAAATAAAACATGGTGTAAAAGGCCACATTAGCAACATGCAGACATGACGCTAAGGCTCCCATGAAGCAGATAAGACCAAAAACTAGGTTTTCTGATTCCTTCAGGGTTCTTTATCTGAAGTCCCATAATATATTATATTTCGTCTCCTTTCCAAGGGTTAGATAAATCAGATATTTATTGGCAAGATATTTTGGAAAATCCACACACCTTTACTTGTTTGAACAAACTTGGTCCCAGCATCTGAAAAAAAAAAAACACAACTTTCTCTTGCCATGTCTCTGGATGATTGAGGTGATGTGCCCTCAGTCACTTTCCCCTTGGGACTTGTCTTCAGACAAAGGCAACACAGTACAGTTGCAAAAGGTAAATATGCCCTTTGGATGCACCTGTGCTACAGATGTCTCTCTGTGATATAAACGTGCTTTAATTCAGCCCTGGCCTTATAAGGAGATAAAAATCACGTTCAGAAATATGCAAACTTGTTCACAAACCTCCCCTTCATTCTGACAAACTGGCTGCCACCGTGATAAACAGATTTTCTTAAAAGGAACTGTAAACCAGAGCTAGACTTACTTTCTGGTACTGAAGGGGAAAAAAGTGTGTCTGATTTCCCGCTTAAGAGAAAGATCTGGCACTGCGCGTCACCAGCATCACTCCGCTCCCCAATCAAACGCAGTTGTCTTAGCGCTCCAGAGCCAGCTCTCGCCCACTACCCAGCTGCAGGGGGCGGGGCTACATCTTAGCCTCGCCTCTTTCGTGGCCTCCAGCCAATACCTGAGACAACTGGAAGCAGGCAGGGTCACAGTGAGGACCCGCCCCTCACTCCCGCTCAGCTAATCAGGGCGGGCGGGGTGTGGATTTCCGTGCTGACCCCGCCTTCCCGGCGCCGGGCAATTTAGAGCCGCACGCCGGGCGGGAATGTAAGATGGCGGAGTAGCAACGTGAAGCGGTTAGCACTTGAGTCTGTGTGCCGACTTCGGTTTTCGGTATCGGCAGCAACAGTGAACGCTGAGCGGAGAGTGCCTACGGTGGTTGGCCAAGATGCCGAATATTAAAATCTTCAGCGGCAGTTCCCACCAAGACTTATCCCAGAAAATTGCTGACCGCCTGGGCCTGGAGCTAGGCAAGGTGGTGACTAAGAAATTCAGCAACCAAGAGACCTGGTAAGGGCGAAGTTGGGACCCCAGTCGGCCTCACCTGCCGGGGTTGGCGGGGACCACGCTTGGGCTGCAGAGGGTAGGGGGATGGGGCCGTCGCGTGAGTTCTGAGGGACGGGGGGGGGGAAGGGGGGAAGGGGCAGCGGCAGCTCTGTGGAGAGCGTGCCCCACGGGCTGTTTCCGTTATTTTTCCTCTCGCGGGAGGGTCACGTTCATTCTCACCGTGCGGTGGGGTGGAGTCAAGATGGAGCATGAGGCGAAGCTGTTGGGTTTGAAGGCAAGGGTTGGGGGACCCAAGGCGGGGATAGTGGCTGCCTAGAGCGACGGGACGGGAAAGACGCTTAGCCCCGGCTAAGGGGACACGTGGCTTTGTCGCTTCGCTGTTGAGCCATGCAGACTGGACTGGGTTCACTTTAACTCTTGGACCAGCTTGCTTGGGAGAGCCTTACTGCGTAATAAGCCCTCCTGGTGTTTCATTTAGAGTCTAAGAAGCTAGTCAATTCGAAATGGTGTCGATCGAGTTTCGTTTTGAGGGAAATTGACATTATGTACCGAGGGCGCCAAAATGATTACTAAGGGCTTGCCTTGGATTGGCAAAAGTTGGCTTTTCACATCTTTAGAATCGGGGCCATACGTAAGTTAAATCTAGTTGATCAGATAAAGTGATGCATTAACTCTGCATACTGATTGCCAGCATCTCAGCTTGACCTATCCAGAAAATTTGGGGGAACCTTAGTTCTGGAATCCTTGACCTTTTCCAGTGCGGATACTGGTACAGATGATACAGAAACCTATTTTTCAGTAGCAAAGTCTCTCCTGAACTGGTCCACTCCTCTTAACGCTGTTGTGGGGAATTTAGGAAACAGTTTTCTTCTCTGAGTGTTAAGATAATGGAAGAAAGATAATAAGGGTGGAAGACCGGAATTGCATAGTACGTTGCTGCTGGAATTTTTTTTCATTGCCTTGCTAATTAAATTGCTCTCTCCTCCCACTTCCAACTCCTCCTGCACCTGGGGCCATCTTAAGAGATAACTTAGTTATTTGATCCTTTCAACCCTTCCACCTAAACGGAGAATCTTCTGGTTCTGATAGGTATACTTTGTGTTTTGTGACCCTGTTGATCAAATCAGAGCAGTGCCCAGTCTTACGGATGCCGTCATCTATTAAGGGGAAAGTTTGCCTAATGGTCGGTTAAATTAGTTAAGGTTACTTTCAACATTTTTTCCTAAATACTTTATTTCCTTCTTTTTTATTTCTTTATTTAAACTTGCTGTGGAAGTGTAACTCCCCTATCCTTTCTAGACCTGCTGATAAAAGCAGTCATCTGTAGTGGACAGCTTCCTTCTGGATACTTGATTGTTGTGCCGCTGGTTGTGATGCAGATGATAGTGCAAACATTGACACCATCTGTTACCGGGCAGTACCTTAGTCAGAAGATACTGGCCAAGCTGCTGTCTTTAGCTTTGACCACATCATTATGACACCCTTATGATGAAACCATACAGGACCAGACTTTGCATGCGGCAGTATAGGTGGGGGACAAGAATGATGTTCATTTAGAGGGGTTTTTTTTTGCCCCCCCTTAGAGAACTATGGTTATTAAATCCTCTGCCTACACTTATAGGAAAAATCCAAAGACCTAATTTTTCTTTGTGTTAACCCTTCACCCTCTGTCATAATGCAATACCCTAGAACCTGAAACTATATTGGGAGAGGGGGAGGACGAGAACAATTTAGTGTTCTGACCGATCTGAATTCATCAGCAATTCCCATCTACTTCTGAAATCAGGCTGGTTTCATTTTTAAACAGCTGGACAATGGCACGCTTGGAAACATTGGTTAAGATTAAGCCCAACATGGAAAATTGCTGACTGGCGTGGTTTCCCTTGTTTCAGGCTTAATCATTAGCTTTTTGGGTCCCTAGGTGTTCCGAAATTTTCACTGAACATAATTGAATATGTTGCCAATTGAATATGTTGCCTATGGAGCCTCCCCCTTCCACCTCCTTCCCCCACCTTTGGCTCTTCTGCACTGTAGAAATGGTAACAACTGCTCTGTGTGACTCTTGGGCTCTGAAGGGCATAGATAGAGCAGCTCAGGGGGTACTCAGGGTCATCATATGGGGAACCGCAGAGCCCATCCTCAAATGAGACAGTTCTGCTATTTGTATAGTTGCTATTTGGCAGAATTGCAAGGGTTGGTGCTCTCTTGAGCAGAGTGGCATTACTTCTCAAGAGCTGTCCAGTTATGCAGGAAACATACATCCAGGCTCTGGAATTAGAGAACCAGCATTTGAAATCTTAGGTTTTCTTTGCCTCACCTGTAAAGTAATAGCTACCCATAGAATCATTGTGAAGATTAAATGAGCTACATTAGAACATTGTCCAACGCAATAAATGCACCGTAGATGTTGGTAAGCAGTGGTGGTGATGGTATTGCAGAAAATGTGGAAACTACAGAAGAGGACAAAGGGAGAAAAGGACCTCCCAGGATCAGCTGTTCACATTTGGATTTATAACCTTCCAGATGTTCGTTTGTGTTTATGTACGGTTTCAAAAATGTAAGATGTCTATGGCTTTCATCACTTAGCAATATATTTTGAATAATTTCTCCCCTTCGTATTTAGTCTACGTGGTTTTAAGTAGCTGCTCTGGTCTTGTCTTTTAATACTTTTACCATAATTTTAGATAACCGAGTCCCTTCTAGTAGATATTTCCCATTGTTGACTAATGATTTTATAAAACCTTTGAACACAAATCTTTGTCCATTTCCTTAGGACAAATCCCTAGAAGGGGAATTACCAAGTTAAGTGATAAGACGCCATTTTTCAGGCATCTGATACCGTCTTACCAAATTTCCCTCTAGAAAAGTTGACCCAATTTCCGTTCTCATCAGCAATAACCAAATTAATAGTAATTAATGTATAGTGAGTGCTTAAGAGGTGCTAGTTATACATTTCTAATCCTCTCTATCCCCATTTAATGGATGAAGGAACTAAGATTCAGAGGTTAAGTAACTTGCCCAACTCTGGGTACTATTGCTTACTATTTTTGTTGATAGAATATCTCATCTGGCTTTTAAAATTTTTGAATAAATTAAAGTTTTTGGTTTTTTTAAATTCTCTTCAATATCGATAAATAGCTTTGGTTGATTTGGTTACTCTGTATAGGCTCAGAGCTAGAGGACTTTAACTTTGGTTGCCTAGGATTTTTCTAAGAACTATATCCCTTGGTTAGTTAATCCCTTGTGTTTTGCACATGCCAATGTCTCCATCTAAATTCCTGAGATTTTTCTTAAGAATACTATCTGCCTTCTAGATTTCACTTTATTTCCACTTGTGTTTCTTAGCATTCCGTGCTGGTTGGATGCACTGATGCTAAAGGAAAGGTAAAGGAGAAGCTGGTTTTCTCATTGGATGGACATAGCCAGCCTGGCGTTGCCGGAAGGTTGGGGGAATGTTTGGAGAACACAGCTAGAGGGAGAGAACATGGAGTGTTACTCTTTAAATCGCTAAACCAGTTCTTTCCACCTGATAGATTACATTAAAAGCAAACAGGTTTTAGGCACAGCTGTTCTACCATCAATCACTGCCTAATTTATCATCTCTTAGAGGAAACCATAAAAATAATATTAAGATGTATTGAGGACTCATTGAACTTTTTATTGACCAAGCTGTAGTTTGCAGGCATTTGAAGGCTTTCTGAAAGTCTGTACCTTATGAATACTACTGGAGGGGTGAAATTGATCGTGATTAGTGAGATTACAATTATGCACAATAAAACAAGGCTGCGTCCTAGTTTACTTTACACTGCTTTATTTTGAATATAGTTAAATAAAATTTTCAAGTTACTAGATACATGTCTGGTTATAACACCTTTCTGTGCTTTAGGATTTAGTCCTAAATTTGGTTTTGGGACATGGCTGAACTGTTTGGTTGACTATCATTGGGTGATATGATAACACAAAAGTGTTATTAGCAGTTGTGTTGGGTGCTGAGCTGGTGCTTTTGTGAAAATTATTATTCGAACCTTATATGATGTTAGAGTATAATTCTAAAGGCATCACCTCTGCTAAATCTATGTATGTAACAAATAGTCTCTGATGTTTACGTTGGCAGTGATAATTTAATTTTATAATTAATACTTTTTTAAATTTTTTAAATATTTATTTTTGAGAGAGAGAGAGAGAGCACGAGTGAGGGAAGGGCAGAGAGACAGGAGACACAGAATCCTAAATAGGCTCCAGGCTCTGAGCTGTCAGCACAGAGCCCAACGCAGGGCTCGGACCCACGAACTGTGCGATCATGACCTGAGCCAAAGTCGGCCACTTGACTGAGCCACCCATGCTCCCCTTAATTTTATAATTAATACTTTATCTGCTTTCAAGAAAGGATTTGAAACCATGATAGTCACATGGTTTGTTACATAGGTGCTTCAGAAGGCTTCTAGAACAAAGGCCTATCATAATTGTGCCAAGAATTTGGCACAAAGTGGTTACTGCAGTCTAGTGTTACTTTAACTATATCTCTTGGCTTCCTGGTAGCCAAAAGGATAAAGGCATTTACAGTGGATTATGTAGTTTTTCTTTTTCTTTTTCTTTTCCTTTCTTTTCTCTCTCTCTTCCTTTCTTTCTTCCTTTCTTCCTTTCTTCCATTCTTCCTTTCCTTTCCTTTCCTTTCCTTTCCCTCCCTCCCTCCCTTCCTTCCTTCCTTCCTTCCTTTCAGAAAGAACAGCATGAGCAGGGGAGGGGCAGAGGGAGTGGGAGACCAAGAATCTTAAGCTGGCTCCACACCCAGTGAGGGGCTGGATCTCACCCGTTGTATCTTACTATCTTATCTTACGATCTTAACGAAGGTGAGATGACGAGATGGTGACCTGAGCCATAATGGGATGCCTAACCGATTAAGCCCCCCAGGCCCCCCCCAGAGTCCATTGTTTTTTAAGGCTGACCTTGGTGATTAGCAGATGTCAGTTCAGCTCAGCCAGGGTCCACAAAATTGCTTTATCATTCATTTTTTTGCCTCAGTATCAGTATTTCAGGATCCTGCTGCAAAATTCTTTGTCACTGTCACATTTTGGTGGACCCAATGGGTTGTAGTTTCACCCAAAAGGAAACCTTTTCCAGCTGCATATCTGTGAAAAGGGTATGAGCAGATTTATCAGTCTTCTATTAAATTTTTTAAGCGTTTTTTACTTTTGAGAGCACCAGCAGGGGAGGGTCAGAGAGAGAAGGAGACACAGAACCGGAAGCAGGCTCCAGGCTCTGAGCTAGCTGTCAGCACAGAGCCCGACATGGGGCTCGAACCCACAAACCATGAGATCATGACCTGAGCTGAAGCAGGACGCTTAACTGACTGAGCCACCCAGGCGCCCCAGTATCACAGTCTTCTAAAGAAACACATTGGGTCTACATTGCCTCCAGGGTGAAGTAAGTTACATTGTAAGGAATGCTAGAAGTCTGGCTTTTCTCAGTAGTATACGTGTGGAAGTTTCACAGTTCTGACTGACTTGAGTGGATACCAAGAGGCAGCCTAGTCCTGAGGGATATTCATTCACTATTTATGGCCTGGCTGGCTGGGGATAGAGAAGAGCATGGCAGATCTGGTCCCTGCCTTCACGGAGCTTGCATCCTAATGGAAGAGACAGGCAGTAAACAAAAATAAACAAAATAAAGTGGTAACAAGTCATGATCAGTGTTTTTGAAAGCAGTAACTGAGGTGGTGAGGGAGGGTCACTTTATGTCACTGTATTATGGGACATTTCAAACATGCAGAAGTAGAAGAGTATAATGATCTCCCCCAAGGTACCCATCACCCAGTTCAGCAGTTCTGAATTCATGGCTTAATCTTGTTTTCATCTATCATTCCCCCTTCCATACATAGCCACAATCATTTTGAAACACGCCTAGATAGTATATCTCCCATGTACATCTCAGTAATCACAATCCCATTTTCTTGCCTTAAAAAAAATCAACAGCAGTCTCTTAATATCAAATAGCCAGTATTCACGTTTCCCTGCCTCATAATTGCAGGTGCTTTTTTTTTTTCTGTTTGCTTGAATTGGTTTACAGATAAGGTCCATATACAGTGTAATTGGTTGATTATTTTTAAGTCACTTTTGATCTTTTGGTTCTTAGAGAAGTCACTTTTTTTGATAGGAGGGTCAGAGGAGATATTTCAGTTGAAGCCCTGAGAAGTAAAGGAACTAGTTGTAGGAAGAACATTCCAGGTGAGTGGGAAGAAGCACAAGGCAATGATGTGAGCAAGGAATGTAAAGGAAGGCCATGTGACAGATGCATAGCAAGCTAGGGAGACAATCTTTCGAGATGAGCTCTCTCTCAAATAAAAAAAAACAAACCCAGAGTTTTCCAAATTTTCTCACAGTAGTATTCCACAGTTTCTCAGAACATCACACAACTGGACTAGGTTCTTTGACTTAATGCAGAAATCCTTTTGTTTTTAGTTACATTTCTGTGACCTCAGCTTTCACAGAGGAGCACAGTTAACACTTTACTCAAGTATGCACAAAGCATGATAATGCACTTCTCTGTTCAAAGCGGATTTTGAGATAGTTGTAGATCCACAGGTAATTGTAAGAAATGATGCTGAGATGTCCTATGTACCCATTACCCTGTTTCCCGAAAGCCCCCAGCCATAGTCATTCCAGATTAGAGTTTTCTCACAACACTGTGGTGTGAAGGGCGCCTGGGTGGCTCAGGCTCAGTCGGTTAAGCGTCTGACTTCGGCTCAGGTCATGATCTCACAGTTCGAGGGTTCAAGCCCCACATCGGGCTCTGTGCTGACAGCTAGCTCAGAGCCTGGAGCCTGCTTCAGATTTTGTGTTTCCATCTCTCTCTCTGACCCTCTCTACTCACACTGTCTCTGTCTGTCAAAAGTAAATAAAAAACATTAAAAAAAAAACCAGTAGTGTGATACAAGAAGCAGGATAAGAAAACCTTCCTGTCACCACCAGGCTCCTTCCTGTCATAACCACACCCACTTCTCTCCTCCCTCTATGTAGTTTCCTTATGTTGCCTTTGTCTGGTTTCGGTGTCTTACTAATACTGGCCTTGTAAAATGCATTGGAAAGTATCCTCCTCATCTGCATTGTAGAAAAGATAAAGATGGTGCACATTTTGTGTTAATTCTTCAGATGTTTGGTGGAACTCTCCAGTGAAGGCGTTTTTGGTCAGTCTTAGAGGCTTATCCATTTTTAAATTTTTTTTTAAGTTTATTTATTTAAGTAATCTCTGTTCCTAGTGTTGGGCTCAAACTCTCGACCCTGAGATCAAAAGCTGCATGCTCCTCCGTCTGGGCCAGCCAGGTGCCCTGAGGCTTACCAGTGTTTTTCATTCCCCTTCCCCCAAGAACCAGCTTTGTGTTTCATTGGTTTTTCTCTATTGTTTTTGGATTTCTGCTCTTATGGTTATTTTCTTCCTTCTTCTTACTTCGGGTTTATTTTGCCCATTTTCTACTTTTTAAATATTGATTATTGAGTAAATAATGCACTTTTAACATAAGGATTCCTAGGACAAAATACTTGTTTAATTCAGTGCCTGAAGGAGGTTTGTCTCTGGATATCCCAAACTAATGGGTTTTCCTCTTTGTTCTGGCTGCCAGGAGTCTCGGCTTCCCTGTTCTGATTGATTTCTTGATTTGACTTATATTATTTGCTTTAATTTGTCTTGCTTTACAATGTAAACTAACCCCATTCTCTTTATTTTTATTGTCTTTTATTTTTTAATGTTTATTTTTAAGAGAGAGAGACGGAGCATGAGTGGGGGCAGGGCAGAGAGAGAGGGAGACGTATTTTCTGAAGCAGGCTCCAGGCTTTGGAAAATACATCAGCACAGAGCCCGATGTAGGGCTTGAACCCACGAACCGTGAGATCATGACCTGAGCCAAAGTCAGATAGATGCTTAACCAACCGGGCCACCCACGTACCCAACCCCATTATTTTTAAAATTACTTGTTGCTTGAAATGGGAAGGAATGAATATTAAATAACTGTCTTCCTTTGTCAGCCGCTTCTGGCAATGGAACTCTCTCCTGTTGAAGTTCTTCTCTTGATCAGTAGGAGGTATCCACTATTCTGACCTCCTCCTGGTTGATACATGCTGCGTAATACACAGATACACACACATCCATAAATACCCCCACCTCACCTACATGATTAATTGGGGAAATGGCATTGCTTTGAGGTGTCACGGAGGTTATGATTTTTTAATCATAAGTTATTCTTGGAAAGAATCCAAGCATGGATATTAAAACTTTCATTTTATGGTAAAGCACAGCACTACTCCATAATTAACTTCCTGTGGAATATTTTTTAAAGAAGACTTACTAATTGGAAAGAATACAGTTAGCACAAAACGGAGGCAAAGACCACATCTGTTTTACTCTCCATGTGTCCCCGGCACAGTGACTGGCATGTGAACATTTATGGTTTGTTGAGTAAAGCGCCTGTATGGTAGATGTGGTTCTGGCTTCCATAGAAGACATCGTTATAGAACAGTAGTGTGATTCATTCTTCATGATCTTTCTACTTTTGTTATATGTGGATTGTGACAGTCATGGGCTCTGTATCCATTTCGCATGCACATGTCCTATTCCTGTACATAATGAGACACAGGCAGCTCACTGAAATTATGGTTCGGTTGCCTGTAAGTTCTTTAGCCGATCTTTTTCATGCCATGTCACATGTAACAACAATAGGTAATATTTGTATAGTACACTGGAGTGAACTGAGGCAGTAAACTGCTTCTGGAATAGGGGCTCCTCCTGGGGATCTCCCAGCGTCTTGAGGGGATCAGCACCCGCATGCAGCTAGAACCCATTAACAGGATACTAGTAGGGAAGCTATGCTTTTTAGGCTGTACTGTCTGTAATAGTGTAGTATGGTGCTTTAAAATCCATTGTTTTTTGTTTTCCTTGCTTTCTGCTTGTAGTGTGGAGATTGGTGAAAGTGTACGTGGAGAAGATGTCTACATTGTGCAGAGCGGCTGTGGCGAAATCAATGACAATCTAATGGAACTTTTGATCATGATTAACGCCTGCAAGATCGCTTCCGCCAGCCGGGTTACTGCAGTCATCCCATGCTTCCCATATGCCCGGCAGGATAAGAAGGATAAGGTGGGAGCAGAATCACCTGTAAAAAAAATTTTTTTGTTTTAATCAGAAGAAGCACTTGCCCAGAGTCGCAGAAAAAATTCCTTAATCCTCAGATACATATTAGAGGGTATTAGGTTGTTTTAATCACATTCTCTTAGGTATTACCCAATGTTCAAAACAATTGACATGTGATTGGTTTATATAAATCAACAGTTACCTGTCTGTGACTTTTTAATTGTATCAGTAGGACTAAGCACCAGCCACCATGGAGTAGAATATTTTTTAAACTAGTAGATCCTCTGGGACTGTCATCATAAAACTTGGAAGTAGGTTATATGAATGTCTGGTCTCATTATACACATGCACGTCTCCCCTTATTTATCTTATATTAGAGGTTATGGTACATATATAATAAAACTTTGCAGGTCTGTTCTAATAGTGCCTAAGTTTTACATACAGTGTCTGGGAGGCCAGACATTTTTATTCGGGGACTACAGTGCTCCTACGGAGGATAAAGGGCATGGGCTTTGCCAGTTTATAGTGCAGCAGGTGCGTTTTACCTGTCATTTAAAGAGGCTGAAGTTGCTGGAATGTTGACCTCCAGATGAGTAAGCAAGTGGTGTCATTTACACAATAAACTCGAATTTCCCTTCTGTGACCTTTTAAGTTTTGACATATTAGATGTTACACAAGTTTGAGTATGTATGTATCAAAAGAGATTTTAATAATTCTTGAGAAAAAGATTTTTTAAGTCTGCCTAGTTTAAATAATTGAGCATTGGAACCCTTGAATAGGCTCAAAATATGTATGTTAAGAAAACAAAAGGTAGGAAGGTATTTTTCTTCTCTGAAATATGTACCCTGATTTGGAAAAGTGATATTCCACTTAATATTTGTGCTAGATTGCGATTTACTCACAAAGTCAATGGCCACGGCACTGTCTATGAATTTCCTGGTAGCACGGTGCCCTAAACACAGTAGGTGCACAGTAAGCAAATGCTTCTTGAGCAGATGAGTTGTTTCTCAGAATGGCTTGGTTTTTTTGTCCTTCTTCTTTCGTCCCCTCCATTTAGAGCCGGGCTCCAATCTCAGCGAAGCTTGTTGCAAACATGCTCTCTGTAGCAGGTGCGGATCATATTATCACCATGGACCTGCATGCCTCTCAGATTCAGGTATCTGGATGCCAAATATTCAGCATTAGAGAGTGGGGGGTGTGGGGAGGAGAGAGCCACTTATGTGGAAGACTGCAGAGAAGCAAGAACCTGCGCAGAGACAGCTCAAAATAAACTAGAAATTGGCACCATTTTAAACATCCTCACCTTAAACATTGTTTATGGTCTCAGTCATTGGGGGTGCTTGGTTAAGGGAGGCTGTCTGGTCCTCTAAGAAGAACATGGGCTTCGGGTTCAGACCTGGTTTGAAAACTGGCTCTGACAGTTGCACAGAGTATTTAACTAATGTGAACATACACTGCATTGTTATCATGAGTGTTAAATTTATGGTAGAAATGTCTGACCCAAGATAGGTGCTTGGTAATTGGGAACTGTTATAGTCATCGTTAAATTTAGAGCCACAGATATCAGAATATACTTTCTAGGAGCGCCTGGGTGACTTAGTCGGTTAAGTGACCGACTTCGGATCAGGTCATGATCTCCCAGTCTGTGAGTTTGAGCCCCGCATCAGGCTCTGTGCTGTGCTGACAGCTCAGAGCCTGCTTTGGATTCTGTGTCTCCTTCTCTCTGCCCTTCCCCTGTTGACTCACTCTCTCTCTGTATGTCTCTCTCTCTCTCAAAATTAAATAAACATTAAAAATTTTTAAAAAAGAATATACTTTCTTGCATAAACAGAATAAGGGGAACACAGTATTTCTTTGTATTTTGTATTATTTAAAGGGATTTCCAAATCTACATTGGAGGCTTATTGCAATCCAGTGAGGTCCACAAGGGTAGCTGATTATACCCATTTTTCAAACATGTTTTTATTTATTTTTGAGAGAGAGCGAGTATATGCATGCACGCGAGTAGGGGCTCTGTGCTGACTGCAGAGAGCCCAGTGTAGGGCTTGAACTCAGGAACCGTGAGATCATGACTTGAGCTGAAGTCGGTTGCTTAACTGACTGAGCCACCCAGGTGCCCCTGATTATACCCATTTTATGGAAGAGGAACAGATTTGTTGAGAAACACAGCACAACTGTGGTATTAGAATGGGGATCTTTTACCGGTTACTCTCTGTGACCATTTACTATAAATACATTCCACTAAGCTTACGTATCAAAGCACCTCTAACTGGTTTAGCAGTTAGCTTTTGCTCCCTAACAAACCAGCCCAACATTTGGTGGCATAAGGCAATAAGTATTACCTTATGGGTCTGCACATGGCTGGGCAGTTGCGGTATTGACTGAACTTGGCCATCCTTCTCAAGGGCTCTCTCATTTCCTGTGGTCAGTCATGGGTTAGCTGAAGGCAGGCTTAGCCCCTCTTGTTCGGGACTCTCTTGGGCAGCCCACGTTTGAGGAAGCCATTTTTAAAAACTTCTTAATGTTTGTTTATTTTTGAGAGAGAGAGACAGAGTGTGAGTGGGGGAAGAGAGAAAGAGGGAGACACAGAGTCCGAAGCAGGCTCCAGGCTCTGAGCTGCCAGCACAGAGCCTGATGCAGGACTCGAATTCATGAACCACGAGATCATGGCTCAAGACGAAGTCGGGACAATTAACCGACTGAACCACCCAGGCGTCCCTAAGGAAGCCATTTTTTATCTGCTACCCTGAGCATGCCTTCTAATCAGTTTGAATGTCACAGGAAGGTATTATTTGGGCCAGTTATTACTTTCCTTGTGCTAGTCATTTATAAATCGAAGAGCAGAAAAACAAAGCAAAAGTAACTCAGCTTCTTTCTACAGGGCTTTTTTGATATCCCAGTGGACAATTTGTATGCAGAGCCAGCAGTCCTGAAATGGATCAGGGAAAATATCTCTGAGTGGAGGAACTGCACTATTGTCTCCCCCGATGCTGGTGGAGCTAAGAGGTATGGCCGAAATGAGCATTGTTCTCAAAGTACTGGGGAAATCTTTCAGACAGCTATGTCAGAAAGTTCACCTTTTCCTAGCAAGTGACAAGTTTTAGGTTCATTTGGCCCTTGAACAGCATGGGGGTTAGGGGCATCGACCTTTTCACCCCCCGCCCTGCGCACTCCAGAACCCACATACAACTTTTGACCGCCTTAGAACTTACCTATTGATAGCCAGCTGTTGATCAGAAGTGTTACCAATAACATAAACAGTTGATTAGCACACTTTGTATCTTACAAACGTTATAGACAGTATTACAACTGAGCAAGCTAGAGAAAAGAAAATGTTATTGAGAGAATACATTTACAGAACCATACCGCATCAGGAGAAATCTGCTTATACATGGACCTGCACAATCGAAACCCATGTTTTTCAAGGGTCAAGTATACTTCAGAATGAGTGTATCAGTAGCTGGGACGAGCTGGACGTAGTTTTATTGACCCTCTTTTACTGGCCTGAGTCACTGCCTGAAAGACAAGGCAGCCTAGAGGGAGTCCTTAAGTAGTTGCAGTATTGTAGGCTTGACTGAAACCCATAGTAACTTGGCACCACAGAACTAGCAACACTGCTGTGAACCTGGAAGGCTAGGAAATTGCGTTTTCCAATGAATGGCACCTGCTATCAAACCACATGCTATTATTAGTGGACAAATAGGCTTTTACGCACCTCATGATGCCGTTGGCTTGACCGTGTTAATCCTGGCATTGAGACATTAAGCAGGTGGGAAAATAAAGTGCAGTAGCTTTATATTTAAAAACAAGACCTTAATATTTTAAACAAACATTGCTAGGCATTGCCAGTTTCAGTGCTTCACAGCCACATGGTGCCAACTAAGAGCTCTTGATTTCCTTAGTGGATCACTCATTAGTGATGCATTCAAAAGTCTGGCACATGTTCTTCTTGTTGTGGAAATAGAGTGACAAGGCTACAAAACACAGATGATTAGGAAAAGCTAATTCCGATCTTTCTAAAGGCCATTCAAATCTTCGATGACTGTTTCTCCACAACCTCTTTATTTCAGTAACTCCAACCGAACTGATAAGTCGTGCACTTGAGTTCCGTTATCCAGCCAGATGTGTGGCTCTGTGAGGCTCATGTAATCGCTAGTTATCATCTGTAAAAGCGACAGAGCCGAAAAAGCATCCCCCTAATGGCAGTTGTCAAACTTGTCTTAACTTGTTGGGAATTATTTTCACATCTTGCCATGGGACTTAGAAAATAGTTGTGTTTGAAATAAATAATCAAGCCAAGATTTTCTTTCCAAAGTTGGATACAGGAAAACTGCTTTCAGTAGGTGACTTATTGCCACTTGAGCACTTTGTGTGTGTGTGTGTGTGTGTGTGTGTGTGTGTGTTTATAATTTTCTTACAGCGGTGGCTATCACTTTGGTCTTGGCAGGGTCTTTGGAGTAGATAGAGGTCCCTGTGTGATTGTGGCTTGCACAGAGTTCTCCCCTCAAGGATCTAGGGAGTGACTTTTTGCAGCCTTTCTCCTTTGTCAGTCATTGATTTTTTTTAATGTTTATTTTTGAGAGATCGTGAGCTGGGGAGGGGCAGAGAAAGAGGGAGATGCAAAATCCAAACCAGGCTTCAGGCTCTGCACTGTCAGCACAGAGCCTAACGCAGGGCTAGAACCTCTAACTGTGGGACCATGACATGACCTGAGCCAAAGTCGGAAGTTTAACCAACTGAGCTATTCAGGTGCCTTTGTCAGTCATTGCTTTTGTTGGCTGTGGAGTATGGGTGGGCTGGGATGCTTAAGCTAACTGAGTATGTATTTGTCTTAGATGAGTAAACATTCCGAGGAGATCGGTTATTCTTGATGTTCTATGCCCACACAGTTCTAGTAATGGGGAACACAGGTTGGGGTTCATTTAGATCAGGGTACCTAAGCTGCTCAGGTTGTGGTTCAGAACTTGTGTGTTCTCTATTATATGGTCACAGGCTCTCCCCTGTCCAGCACAAACTCCCTTATGTGAACATAGGCACGATGGAAACCAGACATAATGCTCTGGTTGGATCAGTGCTGCGTTAAAAAACAAGACCCAGGGCGTCTGAGTGGCTTAGTCAGTTGAGCATCCAACTCTTGATTTCAGCTCAGGTCATGATCCCAGAGTTGTAGGATCAAGTCGTGCATCGGGCTCTGTGCTGAGCATGGTGCCTGCTTAAGATTCTCTTTCCCGTGCTTGCTCTCGCTCTCTCTAGTTTTTTTAATGTTTTATTTATTTTTGAGAGAGAGAGAGAGAGAGAGAGAGAGACACCCCCAGTGTGACTTGGGGAGGGGCAGAGAGAGAGGGAGACACAGAATCCCAAGCAGGCTCCAGGCTCTGAGCTGACAGCACAGAGCCTGATGTGGGGCCCAAACTCAAACCACGAGATCATGACCTGAGCAAAGTCAGACGCTTCCCCAACTGAGCTACCTAGGCGCTCCTCCCTCCCTCCTTCTCTCTCTCTCTCTCAAATGAAAAAATAAAACAAAAAAAAATAAAAAACAACACCCAAAGCACAGGCTTCTTCACACACGATGACAGTGGAGCATGGAACGACACACCACAGGTGCAGCGCGCTGTTGTCCACACGGGATGGATTTCTATCTGAGTGAATTCCGTGGTACTTTGTCATCAAAGATTTGTCTTCTGTGTCACTTTCTAGTTTGGTTTATGTTATTTTGCAATAGAAAAATAAGATGCTTTGATTTGTTGGAGATCCTTTGGACTGTCCAAGCAAGATGTCCTGTTTTCCTGGTTAATTGGTACAACTTTCTTTCTAGCGCTCCTAAAAGGAACTTCCCAGCTTGGCGCACAGGTACAGTTGACACTGACAGTTGGTGGATCACTGAGGGGAGCGCAGTGAGCACACAGGCACTGGAACGGGCTGAGGACTTACGCCTCCCCTGCCAGAGGCTCAAGTTCACTTCTCATCACCACGCCCGCGCATCCAGCTGGGACAGTGTGCACCCCCGGCATTAGCTAATGGAAGTCTTCTCTCTCCCTTCTGCTGCCAGTCTATTAAATGAACGTGTCTTAGCATCCTGCTGCTTCCCAGGACCGGCAAGGCATCTGGCTATTCCCTGCTGTAAACCGGCATTAATTATAATCAAAGTCTGACTAACTTGCTTCTGAACTGCTCTCAGGATACAGATGCATTAGTCTCTAAAACCTGCTTTGTGACTTTCCCTTTGAGAAGCCAGTCAAGTAAAGCTGTTTTCTTCCAGCCCTGGGAACAGTTTGGTTTCGAAGAGCGGTCTCTCCAGAAAACAGCCCCACTGTTTAGTCCCTATGTTGGCATCTTTAGGAGCCGCATACACACACACACACACACACACTCACACAGGTTGAACTGTGAACGCGCCCCTGTTTTGCAGAGTGACCTCCATCGCAGACCGGTTGAATGTGGACTTTGCTCTGATTCACAAAGAACGGAAGAAGGCCAATGAAGTAGACCGCATGGTGCTGGTGGGAGATGTGAAGGATCGGGTGGCCATCCTGGTGGATGACATGGCCGACACCTGTGGCACGATCTGCCACGCGGCTGACAAGTGAGTGCCGAGAGGTAGGGCTGGTGGTTAGAAGTGAGGAGCTAACTGCTTGCCGTCTGCATGGCAGAAGCCTCCGAGTTTTTGCATCAATGAATTGAGAGGGAGGAGAACTGGCTTTGGGAGTTTTTATTACCCTAGATTTGAATTGCAATATGCATCAATTGATGAATATTTTACTTTTTCCCCCAGATTCACTTAGTTACTTTTTTTGTATTGTGCTCAACTATATAAAACATAAAAATTTCCACTTTGACTATTAAGCGTACAAGTCGGTGGTGTTAACATTTGTAGCATTGTGCAACTATCCCTGCTGTATTTCCAAAATGTTCTTAGCACTCTGAATACTCTACTTTTGATAGTTGATTTAAATTCTCTTTGATGTTTTATTTATTTTTGAGAGAAACAGAGTATGAGTGAGGGAGGGGCAGAGAGAGAGGGAGACACAGAATCCAAAACAGACTCCAGTCTCTGAGCTGTCAGCACAGAGCCCATTGTGGGGCTCGGATTTGTGAAAGGCAAGATCATGACCTTAGCCCAAGTCTGGCGCTTAACCGACTGAGCCACACAGGCGCCCCCTTGATAGGTGTTTTTGTTTTTGTTTTTGTTCTTTTTTAAGAAATAAATAAAGGTAGAGATTTATAGGCCTGAACAGATAGGACTATACAGTTGGCCCTTGAACAACACAGATTTGAACTGTGTGAGTACACTTATATGCATTTTTAAATAAATACTGTAGAAGACTATAAATGTATTTTCCTGATGATGTTCTTAATAACCTTTTCTTTTCTCCAGCTTATTTTATCGTAAAAATACAGCATTGGGGCACCCGTTGGGTAAGCATCCCTACTTTGGATCGGGTCATGATCTCATGGTTCATGAGTTCAAGCCCTGCTTTGGGCTCTGTGCTGACAGTATGGAGCCTGCTTGGGATTCTCTCTGCCTCTCCCCAACTTGTGCATCTGCTCACTCGCTCTCTCAAAATAAATAAATAAACTTAAAAAATAAAAATACAGCATATACTGTAACATGCAGAATATGTGTTAATGGACTACTGATGTTATTGATAAGGCTTCTGGTCATCAGGAGGGTATTAGTTATGGTTTGGAGGAGTTAAAAGTTGTGTTCAGATTGTCAGCTGCGGGGTGGGTGGTTGGCACCCCTAGCCCCCATGCTGTTCCACTGTATTTTCCTATTTATATTTTACCGAAGCCAGAAACCCGGGCCCTGCCTCTCAGCTGTCCATTTTAGCTACCACCTTGCTCATATTATTTCTCATCTCCTGCCTGCTCTGTTCTAAACTGTCTTCACTCAGTTCTCTCGGCTGCTGCGCACCAGTCTCTTACCTCCCCAGTCTGTCCTCTCTCACACTGCCTCCTCTTTTGCTAATCTTTCTAAAACTAAGGGTAGATAACATCACTCCTCTCCTTTAAAACCTTAAGTGGTTCCCCATTGCTTATAATCCACATCACTGTGGACAGGATAGTTTCTCATGGTTTTTCCTTAACCTCTGGATGTCTGTGCCAGGCACAGGGCCTGGCATATAATAGGGGCTAAGAAAATACTTGTGTGCTGAATGATTCCTGATTTGCATCCTGGAGTATACATTTATAAAACTCATTGTGTCCTTGTGTTATTAAGGTAATGCCAATTGCTGTTAACAGATCAACTCCCTGAAATGTCAGTTGGCTAACACTATAGTGTCTTGTTTGTGGTTTACTCCAGTGCAAGTATTCCTCTGTTGGTATCGTGGTGCCGCATCTTTAACATAAGGCTTCCAAGATTACATTGGAAGACATTTCCATTTTGGCCGGCCACAAAGAGAAAAGAGCATGGAAAATCACCCATGGAAGCTTAAAAAAATTTTTTTTAGCATTTATTTATTTTTGAGAAAGACAGAGACAGTGCAAACAGGGGAGGCGCTGAGAGAGAGGGAGACACAGAATCTGAAGCAGCTCCAGGCTCTTAGCTGTCAGCACAGAGCCCAACATGGGGCTTGAACTCACCAGCCATGAGATCATGACTGCAGCTGAAATCGGACGCCTGACCAACTGTTCTACCCAGACGCCTCACCCATGAAAGGCTTTATAAGCCCAGCCAGTGGTATGCGTTGTACCTGCCCACATTCTGGTAGCTAGAATAAGGCATATGGCCACTTCTAATGATGCAGGGGAGGCTGGGAAAGGTAGTCCAGCCTTGTGCCCAGGAAAAAAAGGATATGGATTTCATTGAGCATAGCAGTCTGTGCCAGGCTCACTACATTGATCCAAAGCTATTCAGATCAATACTTAGTCCAGTTATTTCTCTTTGCTGTGAACCAGGTTATGCCCCCCCAGTATGTTGAGGTCCTAGCCCCTACCCCCCAGTGCAAGGCCCCCTTGGAGAGGGGGCCTTCAGGAGGTCACTAGGTTTAGATGAGGTCACGAGGGTGGGACCCTCATGATGAGAATAGGGCTCTTGTGAGGAGAGACACCAGAGAGCTGGTCCCCCCCATGCGTGAGTGCACAGTGAGACTGCGGCTGCCAACAAGCCATGGGGAGAGGCCTCAGGATGAAGGTTACCTTGTCACCACCTTAATCTTAGGGTTCCCGGCCTCCAGGACTGTGACAGAAAGTTCTGCGTTTTAAGGCACGCAGTCTGTGGTATTTTGTTACGGTGGCCCAAGCTGACTAATTCGCGCCTCCCCCGGAGCTCGGGTGCTGCGGTGACAAGTGAGATTAAGCCAGAGCATGTCTGCTTTTTCCTCTAGACTTCTCTCAGCTGGAGCTACCAGAGTTTATGCTATCTTGACTCATGGAATCTTTTCTGGCCCGGCCATTTCTCGCATTAACAATGCATGCTTTGAAGCAGTAGTCGTCACCAATACCATACCTCAGGAGGATAAGATGAAGCATTGCTCCAAAATACAGGTAAGGATGCACTTCTTGCAAAAACAAGACTCTGCTAAGTATTCAGGAGGTGGTTGCATACATCGAATTGAGTGCGTTCTGAAGACGCCCCGCTTTGCTCTTAAGGCTCCGTCTGTCATCAGGATCTGTGGTTCAGAAGTAAGAAAATAACAACATGGTTAGATGGTTCAAATTGCTAGACACACCTCTGGAGGACGGAGCGCCAGGGCCGCCACATTTCAAGGCTCTCTCAGTGATTGGAATACCCGCTCACATTTACAAGTCCTTGTTCTCCAGTATGTGTGTGTGTGTTCGCTCTTAAGTATTGGTCCCTGCAGACATAATGTGAAACCTTTGAACTGGGGGTTACCCCCCTTAGGAAGGCAGTGTTTCTCCAGGCATGCCCTGGAAGCGCCAGAGTGCATGGCCTAGGATCCTCGTTAAAATGTGGATTCCTTTGCTCCGCCCGAGACCTGCACTGCCCAGACGTCCTGGGACCACTGTTTTACTTCCCCAAGGAGTTAAGACACCAAAGTTCATGTGCTATTGCACCAAAAGAACAAGGCCTTACTTAATTAAAAACGTGTCCAGTAGTCCATTAGCTTTCTGAAATTAATATATAGAATTGAAACATCGATGTCCTTCTAAAGGATTTTTTTTCAGCTAAAATGTTTTGTGGAGTTTTTTTCTTTTTTATTCCTAAGAATTTATAAATGTCAACCTACCACCATCTTGGTGAGTCTGAGTCAGGGATTTTTCTCCATTAGCACTTTGACTCTTTCCTAAGTGGCGATACTAAAATACGACACAGAGGGGCACCTAGGTCACTGTCAGTTAAGTGTCTGACTCTTGATTTTGGCTCCGGTCATGATCTCACAGTTTGTGAGTTCGAACCCTGAGTTGGGCTCTCTGATGTCAGTAGAGTCCACTTTGGATCCTCTGTCTCTCTTTCTCTCTGCCCCTCCCTGCCTCTTGCTCTCTTGTGCTCGCTCTGTTGCTCTCTCGGGCGCGCTCTCGCTCGCTCGTGCGCGCTCTCTCTCTCTCTCTCTCTCTCAAAGAATAAACATTAAGAAAAATGTGCTGTAGAATGGCTGGGTGCCGCTCCTGAGGGGAAACAGCACAATGCAGCCGTTTTAGGGGGAAGGACCCTTGTGGGGCTGCTCCTCAGTGTCTGCAAAAGAGTGGGTCCTCTGCCTGGGTGACCCTAATGTGTCGCTTTTCTTGCTTTCCTAGGTGATCGACATCTCCATGATCCTTGCCGAAGCCATCAGGAGAACTCACAATGGGGAGTCTGTTTCCTACCTGTTCAGCCATGTCCCTTTATAATGGAATTATTGCTGAGGCTTTTTACAACTAAACTGAACCCCGCCCCTTGTTGTCCCTTGGTATTTGATGAAAACTCCAGCAGAAAACCCAGCTTGCTCCAGTGTAGCTTCCCACACCCCACCTAAGATTAGAGAAGGAAGGATTGAGATTGACCACTGGGATCTCCTGCCTGCATGGTCTCATTCAAGCCTCTCTCGCAGCTTTGCAGTTTTACCCACAGCCGAGCTGCTGCAGGATTGCAGGCTTGGGAGGGTGTTGTGTTGTAGGGGTGTTTGAAGTTGATGGGGGAAGCTCAGACTACTTTGCATGTGAATATTTCAGGGTTTCCTTGGTTCCAAACTACTGGTAGAACTACTGGCAACAAAGCCGACCCAGTTCCCGCCTGCCCTCCCCCCCCCCCAACCCTTGACAAGCTCTCAAAAGTCTATGCTAAATTATAGCAAGAACCTAGGTGGCCCCAGCCCAGCTCTGCTTGCTGAGTCCTGTAAAGCAGGAGCCAGCAGGCAGCGCTCTGGTAGGGGGGCCTGCAGGGTGGCAGCACACAGGGCAGTGAATGCTTCTTGGGAGGAAATAGCCTGATCCTTCACCCCCTGCTTGGGGACTGTGTAG
>PISW01012214.1:0-34186 GCA_004023785.1 Mungos mungo | reverse complement strand
TGGTGAAAAGGAAACTTTCTGGAGTATTTGCCCAGATCAAGGAAGTTGGGCAGATGGAAATCAATGCACCACTTTCTTTACTAAGAAAGTCTTGCTATGAAAAAGCTGTCAGCCAAAATAAACATTGCACCAAGTGATATAACAAAAATTGTAAATTAAGTGAAGTGTCATGCATAAACTTTAGATTATTCTCTTTACAGACTATATGGTAATATGGAAAATGAATTATAAAGGACTTTCATTGAATACTGAGGCCCAATGATTATAGAAAAGTTGAGAATACTTGATGTATAGAAACTCAATGTTTCTGCAAGATAGAAAGTCTGATGGGTCCCCTCTTTTTTAAAGAGTGATTGAATAGATTTATTTTGTTTTTATTTGAATATAGTTGACATACAATATTACCTTAGTTTTAGATACACAACTTAGTGATTTTATAAGTTTAAACATTATGCTGTGTTTACAAGTATAGCTACTATCTGTCCTGTTACATCGCTATTTTAATATAAGGATTATATTATATAAATATGTGTTATATATTTATAATATATTATAAAGATAATACTCCTTCGATTTACTCATCGCATAACTGTAGGCCCATATCTCCCTTTCCTCTTAACCCATTTTCCCCAGCCCTTCACCCCCCGCTTTCTTTTGGCAATCATCAGTTTGTTCTCTGTATTTCTAGTTCTTATTCTCTTTGTGTATTTATTCATTATTTAGAGATTCCATTTATGAGTGCAATTGTACAGTATTCATCTTTCTCAGTCTGACTTATTTCACTTAGCATAATACCCTCTAGGTCCATCGTGTTGTCTTGAATGGCACAATCTCGTCCTTTTTAATGGATGTCTAATATTCCGTCGTGCATATATACATTTTCCTTATCCATTTGCCTATTGACAGAGACTTAGGTTGCTTCTGTGTTTTGGATATTGTAAATAAGGGTACCATAAACATAAGGATGCATATATCTTTTTGAGTTAATGTTTTTGTTTTCCCTGCATAAAAACCCAGTTATGAAACTATTAGATCATAAGGTATTTCTATTTTTAATTTTTGAGGAATTGCCATACTATTTTTCACAGTGGCTGTATCAAGTTACATTCCCACCAACAGCGCACAAAGGTTCCTTTTTCTCCATATCCTTCCAATGCTTGTCGTTTCTTGTCTTCTTGATTTCAGCCATTCTAACAAGAGTGAGGTACTATTTCATTGTGGTTTTGATTTGCATGTCCCCGATGATGAATGATGTTGGGCATCTTTTCATGCATCTGTTGGCCATCTGCATGTCTTCTTTGAAAAAATGTCTATTCAGGACCTCTGCCAATTTTTAATCAGATTGCTTGTTTTTCTGGTGTTGAGTTGTATGAGTTCTTTATATATTTTGGATATTAACGCCTTATCAGATATATCATTTGCAAATATCTTCTCTCATTCAGTAGGTTGTCTTTTTGTTTTATTGATGGTTTTGTTTACTATGTAAAAGCTCTTTATTTTGATGCTTCCTAAAGTTTGTTTTGTATTTTTATTTATTTATTTTAAATTTAAATTTCAGTTAAACATACAGTACAATATTAGTTTCAGGAGTAGAGTTTGGTGATTCATCACTTACATACAACACCCAGTGCTCATCATAACAAGTGCCCTCGTTAGTACCCATGACCCATCTAGCCCATATCCCACTCACCTCCTCCCATCAACTCCCAGTTTTTTCTCTTGTAGTTTGTTTCCTTCTCTCACCTCCCCACCCCTTCCCATATATATGTTCATCTGTTTTGTTTCATAAATTCCACACATGAGTAAATCATACTGTATTTGTTTTTTTCTGATTGACTTATTTCACTTAGCATATTACATTCTAGCTCCATACATGTCATTGCAAATGGCAAGAGGTCATTCTTTTTATGGCTGAGTAATATTCCATCACACACACACACACACACACCCCCCACATCTTCTTCATCCATTCATCAGTCGATGGACATTTGAATTTTCTCTATAGTTTAACTATTGTTGGTAATGCTGTTATAAACATTGGGATGCATGTAACCCTTCGAATCTTTATTTTTGTATCCTTTGGGTAAATACCTTATAGTGCAATTGCTAGATAGTAGGATAGTTCTATTTTTAGTTTTTTTGAGGAACCTCCACACTGTGGTCCAGAATGGCTGCACCAGTTTGCATTCCCACCAACAGTACAAGAGGTTCTCCCTTTCTCCACATCCTTGCCAACACCTGTTGTTTCTTTTGTTGTTAATTTTAGCCATTCTGACAGGTGTGAGGTGGTATCTCACCATGGTTTTGATTTCTATTTCCGTGATGATGAGTGATGTTGAGCATTTTTTCATGTGCCTGTTGGCCATCTGGAAGTCTTCTTTGGAAAAGTGTCTATTCATATCTTCTGCCCATTTCTTAATTGAGCTATTGGTGTTTTTGGGGGGAGGTCTGTTGAGTTCAATAAGCTCTTTATAGATTTTGGATACTAAACCTTTATCATACATGTCATTTGCAAATATCTTTTCCCATTCTTCAAGTTGTCTTTCAGTTTTATTTATTGTTTCCTTTGCTGTGAAGAAGCTTTTTATCCTGATGAAGTCCCAATAGTTCATGTTTGTTTTTGTTTCCTTCCAATAGTTTATTTTTGCTTTTGTTTCCCTTGTTTTAGGAGACATATCTAGAAAAAGGTTGCTATGGCTGATGTCAGTGAAATTACTGCCTATTTTCTTCTAGGATTTTTATGGTTTTAGGTCTCACATTTATGTCTTTAATCCACTTTGAGTTTGTTTTTGTGTATGGTGTTAGAAAGGAGTCTGGTTTCATTCTTTTAGATGTAGTTATTCAGTATCCCAACACCATTTATGAAAAAGACTGCTTTTTCCCAACTATATATTCTTTCCTCCTTTGTCATAGACTAATTAACCATATAAATGTGGGTTTATTTCTGGGGTCTCTATTCTGTCCAGTGATCTATGTGTCTTTTTTGTGCCAATACCATACTGTTTTGATTACTACAGATTTGGAGTGTATCTTGAAATCTGGAATTGTAGTATCTCCAGCTTTCTTCTTTCTCAGGACGTTTTGGCTATTCAGGGTCTCTTGCAGTTCCATAAAAAATTTAGTATTATTTGCTCTAGTCTTGTAAAAAATGCTGTTGGTATTTTGATAAGGTTTGCATTGATCTACAGATTGTTTCAGGTAATATGGACATTTTGACAATATGAATTCTTCCATTTCACGAGTGTAGAATATCTTTCCATTTGCTTGTGAGATTGGTTTCTATACCGTCATTGTTACTGAAACAAAACACAGAAACAATTTAGATATACATTATCGCCAGTGAGAAGCACTGCAATCAATCTGAACTAGATTAGATGCATTAGCAAGCACACAGCTCGTTCATTTGTCACGTTAAAAACTTTGATATTGATAAATATGATCTTCCTTCAAAGCGTGCATTTAAGCCTTAGTTACAGCTGAATGACAGGAGAGAAAAGAAGTTACAAATATAGCAGCAACTCATTATTTATTCACCTATACTCACACTTGAGTAATTAAAGTGTACAATTTTTGCCATTCTTTTTTTCTCTAGATAATACATGTTATGTTTATTGAAGTGTAATTTTATGTATGCTGAATATAATAATAAAATTTGAGCTTATATCTTGTTTATAATATTTTTTATATTTTTTTCTAAAATATTTTTTTAAATGTAAAATTTACTTTTTGGAACATCTTTAGATTTATAGAAAAATCATAAAGATGGTTCAGGGTCTCATATGTTCTACTCAGTTTCCCCTATTACTAACATCTTACACAAACACCTTCCATTACTATGGTACATTACTACTAGTGAACCAATATCAATACATTATTATTGGTTAAAGGTCATACATTTATCAGGTTCCCATAGTTTTTCTTAATGTTCTTTTTCTGTTCCAGAATGTCATCTGGGATAGCACATTACATTTAATTATTGTGTCTCCTTAGGCTCCTCTTCGCTGTATTAGTTTCTCGAATGTTCCTTGTTTTTGATGCCCTTGGAGACTTTGAGGGGGTACTGATCAGGTATTTTGTAGAACATCCCCCAATTGAGATTTGTCTGACGTTTTTCTCATGATAAGACTGGCATTATAGTAATGCATTTTTGCCATGCGTTGCAAAAGCACTGGTGTGTGGTAGATGGGAAATCACACACAAGCAGTGTCTTCTCCTCACGTGGTTGAGGAAACGCCCCTCCCGTGATCCTGGGTCACTCAAACTGAGAGTGTTCTGAATGACCTAGGGAAAGGTAGGTCCAGGACGACTCTGGATTCTGGGGGCTCCCCAGTGCCAGGACGTTTGCTCTAATGACTTTTCTCCAGCAACTTTTAGTCTCTGTGCCCCTTAATTGATTTTTAGAGCACAGCAGACTCTGATGAGCTCACTCTGGGGAAAAGCAGCCTGTAAAGGTCCAGTGGTTTCACAGGTGGGGGGGGGCACTTAAGAAGCTGGATGCCAGACTGTTGTGTCTGCGCTCACTTACCTCCAGGACACCCTCACCCTGGTTTCCACTTCTGCTTCACTCCTTGCTTTCTAAGTCCAAAGCCTTAGCTTTTCTTTCTTCTTTAGGACTTCTCCTTTCTGAAGGAGATGTTGAGACATCCCTTACTAGCTCATCCAAAGGGACTAGGCAGGACTCCAAGATAGAAGAGTCATCTGTATTTTCTGGTTTTCCACAGCAGGACTCGTTTCTGGATAGGAGATGTGAGTATCGCCAGTTCTACCACTTTTCTCTCGCATATATTTTCTTTACAGGCTGCTTAGTCTTTATGTCCTAATGAAACAAAGGAGCCAGACGTTGCAAATACGATACACAGATTTGTCCATTATGATGTTCGTTGGGGAACAGCTGATGGAATCCCTAACGAGCAGGGTTATGGCTTGGTTTGTCTACCTCCTACTCCCCGCACCCCCTCCCCAACCTGGCCACAGCCTCCAGCAGGCACCCCCCCCACCCCCTTCAGCCTGCACCAGGAGCCTGAAGCTCCAAGGGAACGGTTCACTTGACCGCTGACTTGCCTGAAAATCCGTGTGTGTGCCTTCGGTTGTCCAGGGTGTGTGGTTTCAGAGCAGCGACAGCAGCCACAGCGTGTGGGAGCCTGGTAGAAATGCACACTCTCGGGGTGACTGGGTGGCTCAGTCGGTTAAGCCTCTGACTTCGACTCAGGTCAGATCTCATGTTCGTGGTTCGAGCCCCGCGTCAGGCTCTGTGCTGATAGCTCAGAGTCTGGAGCCTGCTTCCGGTTCTGTGTCTCCTTCTCTCTCTGCCCCTCCCCCTCTTATGCTCTGTCTCTCTCTATATCAAAAAAAAAAAAAAAAGAAAAAAAAAGAAATGCACACTCTCAGGTCCTAGCCCAAACCTGCCTGAATTGGAAACCCTGATGGTGAAGGCCAGCCATTTATGTTAAAAATCAAAACTAAACAACGCATCGGGGAATTCTGGAGCTTGCTCATGTTTGAGAACCACCAGCCAGCGGGATAAACATAAGCTCCTTGTCCTGAGAAAGCTTGCTCGGCTCTGGTCCCCACCTGCCTCTCCACAGTCCTCTTCCCTATTTCCTGCCTTGCATTTTTCTTTTTCTTTTTTCTTTTTTTTATTTTTTTATATAGTTTATTGTCAAGTTGGTTTCCATATAACAGCCAGTGCTCTTCCCCACAAGTGCCCTCCTCCATGTCCATCACCCCTCCACCCCTCGCCCCCTCCCCCTTCAGCCCATAGTTCATTTTCAGTATTCAAGAGTCTCTCCTGATTGCATTTTTCCATCACGGGGATGAGGGACTGTCTGCAGATGCCTGCAGAGAATATGTAAACTATTCTCCCGCTCATTTGGAGTTGTTTACTCCAGGAGGTCCCCTTTGGGGGCAATCTTCCCGCCCCTCACCTGGACAGCCCTCACTGGTAGTTGAACAGGCAGCCTCGGTGTCATTTCCCCAGGAAGTGATCTTCCAGACTGTCCTCCGCCCCTGGACCCCCTTAGAGGCTCCTGTGGTACCTTGTGCTCATCTCCATAATTAAACATAAACTCATCACACTATATTTATCCACATATACGTGTTTCTGCCAGTAGATCCTGAGCTTTTATTAGGCAGTGTGTTTCCCTTATTTTTGCATCCACAGCACCTTGTCCGGTGTTTGAGCCCTTGGTAGGTAGTCAGTTATTTGACAATCATTGAATGATTCATGAGGGAATGAAATAATAAATGTATTGATATTCGTCAATGGTTCTGTCATATCTATGGGTCTAGTTCCGCATTCTTTTAGGACAAGTAAAATTTCCCTTTAATTCATCAGACATGGGGGCAGCCGGTTGGCTCAGCCAGTTAAGCATCTGGCTCTTGATTTTGGCTCAGGGTTCCATGCTGACAGCACGGAGCCTGTCTTGGAATTCTCTCTCTCTCTGCCCCTCCCTCCTCACTCTCTGTCTCTCAAAATTAATAAACTTTAATAAAAATTAAAAAAACCAACGTAAACGCCCCCACACTTGGGGCAAGGGCCAGTCTTCACTTGTGAGTTGGGCGGCAGTGGAGCCTGATTGATTTCTGACTCTGACCTGTGGGCTCATTCATCTCGGTTTGCTCAGGCTTCCTCGTGAAGTGAATATTGACAGAATCAGTGGAAGTACTTTTAAAAATTCTCCTCACTGCTCCTCTAGGACTTCCATAAGCTGCCAGGATAAAAGCATGTATTTAAAGAGGAATGAAATACATCTTAATACCATTTGTCCGTATTCCTGTTTTCTCCTGTATTTAAGAGCCCCGTGTTCTGCTTGGACATATTGAAGGAATGTATATTCAGAGAAATTTGAAAGTGAGACATTGAGTAATGACACAAGCAGACACAAGATCGGTTCCCAGAGTGACTACTGCAGGACGCATGGTCACCGATGCTCACCCAGCGGGGTTGGCACCAAGCCGGTCCAGACACCAGCCACAGGCTTCTGCCCTCTTCCCTTCCTCCTCCCAGATCGTGGTTCCCTGGGTACCTTCTGGCCAGGGGTTTGGAAAGAACAAGGATACAAATAACAAATAAAAATGATGATGAAAGTTCATTTCATCATGTAGGTGTTTCATATTTTTCAATAAGCTTTCCCTTTTATTTTCACATTTTAAAAATTCTGAATAGCCCGTAGGGTGTTGGGGTGTACTGGTGAAAGTGTCATGCTTTTAACCTTATCTGAAAGGAAGCTATGGAACTCTTGGATTTCTCAAGATGACATAGTGAGTCAGCCCAGGACTTGGAGCAGATCTTCTAATTCGAACTTAGTTTCTGAATAAGAAAGAGCCGAGGGGCGCCTGGGTGGTTCAGTTGGCTGAGTGTCGAACTTCAGCTCAGATCATGATCTCAGGGTTAATGGGTCTGAGCCCCGCGACGGGCTCCCTGCTTCAGATCCTCTGGCTGCCCCCCTCTCTACTCCTCCCCTGCTCATGCTCTCTCAAAAATAAATAAACATTAAAAAAATTTTTTATGTGTTTTATTTATTTTTGAGAGACAGAGAGAGATAGCATGAACAGGGGAGGGTCAGAGAGAGAGGGAGATACAGAATCTGAAGCAGGCTCCAGGCTCTGAGCTAGCTGTGAGCACAGATCCCAATGCGGGGCTTGAACCCACGAACTGTGAGATCATGACCTGAGCCGAAGCTGGATGCTTAACCGACTGAGCCACCCAGGTGCCCCACATTTTTTTTTTTAAAGAAGGAGCCTAGATAGAAGTGCCAGATGGCAGATTACTCAGTGCTGCACGCAGAGTGGACGTGCACTGGTGTTAGCAGGTGCCGCCACATGGATGCCGTAGGATAGAGAAGTTCAAAGCAGGGGCTCTGGGTCAGGCTGTCCAGATTTGAGTGTTAGTTCTTCCTCTTTCTAATCTGTATGTCCTGAGAAAGTTGCTTAAACTCTGTGAATCTTAGTTTTCTCTTCTGTTAGTGAGAAAAATTGTACTCAACATCTCATGTGGTTGTTAGGAGGCTTAACTTACAAGTCAATATGTAGAAAGCCTAAAATTATGCCTGGAACATAGGTAGTACTCAATAATGTTAACTCTTACCATTATTACACTCAACATTCCTCTATGAAGACTTCTCTGATAATACCAGTGACTCTGCATTAGTCTTTCTTCTCTGAACCCTAATCATGAAAGACTTAATATTAAAAAAATTTTTTTATGTTTATTTATTTATTTTTTTAATGTTTATTTTTGAGACAGAGACAGAGCATGAGAGAGAGAGGGAGAGAGATGAGTGGGGGAGGGGCAGAGAGAGCAGGAGACACAGAATCCAAAGCAGGCTCCAGGCTCTGAGCTGTCAGCACAGAGCCCGACGCAGGGCTTGAACCTACAAACTGTGAGATCATGACCTGAGCTGAAGTCAGGCATTTAACCAACTGAGTCACTCAGGTGCCCAAGATTTAATATTTTTTAATGATATAACTTAGCATTTTGGAATGAACTTGCTAGTGCTAGTATTTTTCAATAATGTTTTTTAATTCTTTAAGTATTTATATTTGAGAGAGAGAGAGAGAGAGCGAGCAGGGGAGGGGAAGAGTGAGAGAGGCAGAGACAGAATCTGAAGCAGGCTCCAAGCTCTGAGGTGTCAGCAATCGTGGCTTGAACCCACAAGTCGTGAGATCATGACCTGAGCCACAGTTGGAGGCTCAACGGACTGAGCCATCCAGGGGCCCCTAATAATTTTAAACATGTGCTAAGCTTACCTCCCTAATTATGTTCCAAACTCTAGAGGCAGACTCTATGTTGTATACATCTTCTGAATCACTGCCAAGTCCTTAATTAATATTTGGATGAATAACCTTTGCATAAAATTGCTTTGTTTCCACTATTTTTTCAGGTATTATTATTCTTTTTATGATACTGAGTTTTGTTATCTACCAACAACATGTGTTTTCATTTACTTGTGTCTTGTTTTTTTAATTTTTTTAATGTTTATTTATTTATTTTGAGAGTGAGAGAGAACGAGTGCAAGTCAGAAAGGGACAGTGAGGGAGAGAGAGAGAGAGAGAGAGAGAGAAAATCCCAAGCAGGCTCTGCCATGCTGTCAGTGCATATCGCGACATGGGGCTCGATGTCACGACCTTGGGATCATGACCTGAGCTGAAATCAAGAGTCAGACACTTAACGGACTGAGCCACCCAGTCGTCCCTACTTGTGTCTTGTTTTATAGCTTTTATAGAATTGTGTACTTTGAAAATCTGCGTATTTATTTTCTAAAAATGTTAATTCCAATATACTGAACATACAGTGTTACTAGTCTTAGGTATACCATACAGTGACTCAACACTGCCATACTTTACTCAGTGCTCCTCATGAGAAGTGTACTCTTCATCCCCTTCACCTGTTTCTCCCATCCCCCCACCCCACCTCTCCTACAATAGTCCTCATCAGAGATTATTTGAAAAACATAAATTTGCCTGGCATATTAGATTTTTATTTTTTAAACGTTTATTTTTGAGAGAGAGAGAGAGAGAGAGAGCGAGAGAGCGAGCGCTTGAGTGGGGGAGGGACACAGAGAGCAGGGGACAGAGGATCCAAAATAGGCTTTGCACTGACAGTAGAGAACCATGCGGGGCTCAAGCCCACGAACCTCGAAGTCATGACCTGAACTGAAGTCCGATGCTTAACCAACTGAACCACCAGGCACCCCTGGCATATTATATTTTTACATGCTTGCATGTCAATTACCTTATTTACATTTCAAAATGACACTGTGCAGGTGAGAACATGTTATTACACTCCATTTACAGAAGACTAATACGAGCATCTGAGAATGTAAGCGATACAGTAATTTTTAGGACTTTGAACCCAGGTCTTCTGACTCCAACACTGAGCAAATTTCCCACTTCAGTGGAAATGTGTGGTCAATTTAGATTCAGCCAAGCAGCTGACAGTCATTTGCTTGACACATTTTCCTTTTTCTTCTTGTTGGAGATGCTGGTTTAGGGAGTTAAGGCTGGCATGTTCAGGAGGGGTAGAAATCAGGATTTCAATGACAAAGCAGTACAGATAGAGTTGAACCATGTCGTCCGAGCCCTCTTGGACTTCTGGGTCAAAGCCAAACTGACCACAGGATGTTGGCAAGAATTTTCTTTCCTCTTGGACACGCCTTCAGAAGAGTTGAGCCTTAATAGTATAGCCAAGTAGGGGCTAATTTTTTTAACGACTTAAAAAAAAATAAAAACAAAGGAAAAAACAAGAAAATAAACACAGTCTTATTAATGATTTCAAATGCTTGCTGGGGAGGAAAGTTTTTTCCATAATATGTCTGAAAAATGCTCTGAAATGTAAACCTTTATTGTGCAAATACTGCATGGAAATGAAATGATCTTCAGTCTAGGTTTCCCATGTCCAACAAAGATGGACGCCAGTGTTTCTTTTTATTTTCCAATTTAGAACATCCTGGAGTGACAATTAGGGACATGTCCTTACTATCATGACCTTGCACTTTGATTGCAGCATGGTCCTGGCCTCCAGGCTACCACTGTTCTGTTCTGAGAGTTTGTTTTCTTGGCTGGTAGTCAGAAACTCAATGGCAGAATGTGAGGGGACAGCAGGTATTTGAGGAGAGTTCAATCAACGAGCTCTGTTCAAAGCAGAAGGCAGGGCATGAAAAGCCACTTCCTCAGAGGAAGTGATGGAGGATGTAGGGGGTGGTAAAAGGTCTGCAGAGATGAAGAGAGAAGGGGTCCTTGGAACCCAGAGAGAGAGAGAGAGTTGTGTGGAAAAGGCTATGTGCTCTGAACATGGCACTTTCTTCTTAGGAATCAGTCACGACTCTGAAGGGAAGGAGGTCACGGGCCCCTGACCCTGTCTCTCCCCACTCCATGCAAATGTTTCCATTTGCTGGACTCAACCAGAAGCCAGAAAGCCTATTGATGCCATCTGTATTAAGTCAGCCTTCCCCAGATACAAGGCAGGGTGGAGAGGTTGAAGACTGGATGGAGAGAGAGTAGGGGAGGGGTAAGAAGGGAGGGCAATTGGAAGAGAGCTTGCAGAGCATTATTGAGTCTTTGTCATAGATGAGCATTTTTTCCCTCCTGGATGATGGAGCACAAGACTGAATGCTCAGCAATGTCCTAATCTATTTGGATGCATTTCCTGGGTATACAGTGGGGTTCCCTGTTTGCAATTTGTTTTGGGAGAATGGCTCTGCCTTAGAGTTAGGGGAAGAGGAGAATGTGCTAAATACTGAAATCTGTGCCCTGTAGGTCTCCGTAGTTTCTAGGAAGTCTTTCCAGGGGTCACAAACCTAATAAGAAGTGAAAGCAACATCTGTCTTGTGGTCAGATGAAGGGCTCCACACTTCCTTGCCCCTTGGAGGTGTACTGTATAAAGAACCAATCATGCCTGGACTCTATCTTGCCTGCATTCCCTTTCTCTGTCTCTTTGTATTTCTCTCAGTCCCTGTTTTCTCCTCTGTTTCTCCCTCCCATGCTGTCCCCTGGAGAGCAATGTTAGCATGTCCAACTGGGCTTCCCGTTGGGTACCCAGACACTGCAGCTCTTCCAGTGTGGGCTAGGTTGTTTATGATCTTTGAGGCATTTGCTCCTCATTGTTTCTGCCACACAGACAAAATGGCTGCTGTCTCCTGCTTTTGAAGGTGGAGTGGGACCCAGCAGGTTCTCACCACTAGGGAAGAGAAATCCTTGGCATGTGGTGATTTAGTTCCGGTTACCCGTGGTCATTAAGAGATGGGCCAGCTATCAGACTTTCCAACAAAATGTCTTTGAAGCATGAGGTAATTTCCCCGCTTTGCTCCATTCCCCTTGGGGACGGTGGCTTCTCCTCAGTCCCTGCTCACCTTCTTTCTCTCACACTGGAATCTGAGGTGAAACAGTGAGTAGGGAAGGCAAATACCTGGTATACTGTTGCCACTGCCTGTTCTATGCCTGTGGAGTCCTTGCTAAGCTTAGAAGACATTTGTGGGTTGCCCCATTAGTATTCACTCCAAACATCTCCATCTTATCAGGCCCACCTGCAGTTCTGGGAGAGCTAATCCAACACACTTTCAGGCAGGTAGTATGTGACCTAAGTTAAAGCATTCTTTCTTATATCCCATTGGTTTATCTTGTAGGCTGATGTTGAAAAGACTACCAAACACCGAATTGAAGCAAGGGAAAACTTTAAGGCTGGGCCAAACCTGAACTCCAGATGGTAAGGAGCAGAGAATGATCCTGAACAAAGGTTACAGTGAGATTATATAGACATACGTACGATTCCATGATAGCCAATTGCATTGTGACATGCCGATCACCAGTTTTGGCAGGAACCTATCAATTCAGTTCTTTGTTCTTCTAGGATGACCAATCCTAGTGGGACAGTGACTAAGCAATTTTTCTGTAGGTGTGGCCTTAATCAGACCATAGAAAAGGGGTGGGAGAACGGTTTGCAACAAATCATTCAGTAAGTTAACCCATTACATTCCATAGGAAGTTAACCCATTACATTCCATAAGTAGTTTAACCCAAGCTGACCTATAGCAGTTTAGATGGTGTATATGATCTATACTAGTTCAAACTAGTGGATCTCAGGACTACAGAGAGAAGCGGGGATAAAGATGGTATGGTTTTAATCTGCTAGATATGAATGAGGAAGCATGTAGTCCCAGGACCGCCTGGCGGCCATCTTGGGATCACAAGGGGAGCCGTAGTCAGGATGACCTAGTGGAAGGCAGAATTTCTTTTTTTCTTTTTTTAAAAAATTTTTATCTTTATTTTATTTTGAGAAAGAGTGAGTAGGGGAGGGACAGAGAGAAAGGGAGACACAGAATCAGAAGCAGGCTCCAGGCTCTGAGCTAGCTGTCAGCACAGAGCCTGACACGTGGCTTGAACCATGGAATGTGAGATCATGACCTGAGCCGAAGTTGCCACTTAGCCAACTGAGCCACTCAGGTGCCCCTGGAAGGCAGAATTTCGACAGAGAAAGATTGGCAACATTGTGTGGTGGTTGCTGGATTAGTTTCATCTGAAGTCAGCGCTTCTTGTTCATGGGAAACAATAAATTTGCCATATTGATTAAGCTAGTTTGCTCAAGTTTTCTTTTAGTTGCAACTATAAGCTTAGTGAGATGCTTATGAAGCAAAGTACCCTTTTTGCTGGAGAGAGACCCTCAGTATCCTCGAAATACAATAATCCAAGGGACTTCCATTCATTTAATTATAGTTGGCAAATGAGAGCTAAATCTGTAGCTCTTAAAATGTTTGACTCCTGCCTTGTCAGGGGAACTAAGAGAAACCTTCCCCAGAAAAAGAACTTATGGCAAGGACATATTATTGTGTAAGCACATTTGGGGGACATTAGATGTGAATTTGCTTTACAATACACAATGGAAGATGTATCTTTAGTTTTTCTCTTTCGAAATATTCTTGTTATGTTTTGTTATTAACATGCTGGCCTCATAAAACGAGTAGAGTGTGTCCTTTCATTTTTTATTCTCTGAAATATTTTTAATAAAATTTTTGTTATTTCTTTTTAAATGTTTGAATGGATTCATTAGTGAGGACTTCTGGACCTAGATTTTTTTGAGGGAAGATTCTAAACTATAGATTCATTTTTAAAAGTTGAGGTGTGTTGGGGTGTCTGGGTGGCTCAGTGGGTTAAGCGTCTGACTCTTGATTTTGGCTCAGGTTATGATCTCATCGTTTGTGAGATTGAGCCCGGCGTCTGGCTCTGTGCTGACAGTGTGGCCAGAGTCTGCTTGGCATTCTCTCTCTCTCCCCCCCCCTCTCTCTGCCCCTCCCCTTATCGTGTGTGTGCACTCTCCCTTTCTCAAAATAAATACACCTTAAAAAAAGCTGATGTGTGACTAACTATTTTTTTTGTGTGTGTGTAAGTTCTTTTGAGTTGGATTTTGTAAGGAACTTACATTTTTTTGGTGTGAAGTTGTTTGTAATATCTCATTAACTATATGTAATGCATTAATCTTTGCTCTTACATTTGTTTCCCGTATTATTCTTTCTTTTTCTAGTTTTAACTTATTGTTATTCTTTTATTTTTTATGGATAGAGATATTTAGAGCTTTGTGTTTCCTCTGATCCTTTTAAATGCATCCCCACATTGATATATAATGTTTTCATAATCATCATTTTTCAGAAATTATTTTTTATTCTTTGAGGGGGGAGGGGAAGTGGGGGAGAGAGAGAGAGAGAGAGAGAGAGAGAGAGAGAATCTTAAGCAGGACCTGCACCCAGCACGGAGCCTGACATTGCCCTCTCTTCCATGACTCTGGGATCGTGACCTGAGCTGAAATCAAGAACTAGACACTCAACTGACTAAGCCAGCCAAGCTCCCCAGTTTTCAGAAGTTCTGTAATTGCTGTTTGTACTTTCTCTTTGGCCAAGAATTTTTCACTAGAAGATCTTTTAATTTTCAGATTGCAGAGTCTTTTTTGTGGACATCAATTTTATGGTTTACCTTTTTTTGCATTGTGACCAGAGTGCTGTTTGTAATAGTTCTGCTGTGTAGACCCTACTGATTTTGATTTGAACTGAAGTATGTGATCAACTTTTATTTCATGTGCATATGAGATGAGATATATTCTTTGTTGTCAAAATAAGTGTTCCATATATGTCTACAAGATCCATCTTATACTGTTCACATATTTTATAACCTTACCATTATGATCTATTTGTCTTGTAGAGTGCATCTACTTATTTCTCCTAGCAGAAATAAGTGGTGTAATTTTTATTTTATGTAGGTGATTGCTGGGTTATCAGGTGCCTAGATATTCATAACGTTTAAATTTTTATTGTGGAAGTGGCTTTTAACATCATAAACACCATTTTAATATTAAAAAACATTAACATTATGTAAGACATTATAAAACAGTTTTGGGGTGCCTGAGGGGCTCAGTTGGTGAAACATCTACTCTTGATTTTGGCTTAGGTCATGACCTTACAGTTTGTGGGATTGAACCTCGAATTGGACTCCGTGCTGAGTATGGAGCCTACTTAAGATTCTCTCTCTCTCTCTCTCTCTCTCTCTCTCTCTCTCTCTCTCTCTCTCAAAAATTTTTTAAATAATGTTCAATTAAAAAAGGATTCTTGGGGCGCCTGGGTGGCTCAGTTGGTTAACCGTTCGACTTTGGCTCAGGTCATGATCTCACAGTTTGTGAGTTCGAGCCCTGTGTCAGGCTTTGTGCTGGCAGCTCAGAACCTGGAACCTGCTTTGGATTCTGTGTCTCCTTCTCTCTCTGCCCTTCCTCCACTTGTAATCTGTCTCTCTCTGTCTCTCAAAAATAAATAAATGTAAAAAAAATTAAAAAAAGAAAAAGAAAAACAGGATTCTTTGTCTCATTGAATCCATTTTGTCCTGAAGCCTACTTTGTCTGCTACCAGAATTGTGATCTCTGCTCTCTTTTGCCTGGTAAAATTTCTGGCCAACCCTTGGGGCACCTGGGTAGCTCAGTCAGTTGAACTTCCAACTTCAGCTCAGGTCATGATCTCACAGTGGGCTGTGAATTTGAGCCCCACATCAAGGTCTGTGCTGACAGCTCAGAGCCTGGAGCCTGAGCTTCAGATTCTGTGTCTCTCTTTCTCTCTGCCTCTCCCCTGCTCATGCTCGCTCTCTCTCTCTCTCTCTCTCTCTCTCTCTCTCTCTCTCTCTCTCAACATATATAAATATTAAATTAAAAAAATTTCTGGCCACCTTTTTATTCTTTTTCAATAATTGCTTTTTAAGTGTATTTCTTGTATACAGTATAGAGTTAGGGTTTGTTTTCTATGCTGATTTAAACAGTGTTTTTCCATTAATAGGTAATCTGAGTTCATTCACATTTATTGATATGACGATAATGTTTGGTCACAATTCTGGCCTGATATATTTGCTATGATTATTATGTGTATTATTCTAAATTTACTGTGTTTCTTCATTTGTTTTTTTAATATACATTATTTATTTATTTATTTTGAGAGAGAGAGAGAGAGAGAGAGAGACAGAGACAGAGACAGAGAATCCCAAGCAAGCTCCACACTATACAGAGTCTGATGCAGGGCTCAATCCCATGAACAGTGAGATCATGACCTGACCTGAACCCAAAAGTTAGATGCTTAACCAGCTGAACCATCCAGGTGCCCCTGTGTGTCTCTATTTGCTTAACCTCTATGATTTTTTTCAAAAAAATTTACTTTTGGTATTTAGCAAAGTTTTAATTTTTATTCTAGTGGTTTTTTAAAATAGTTTATTGTCAAATTGGTTTCTATACAACACCCAGTGCTCTTCCCCACAAGTGCCCTCCTCCATCAACACCACCCCTTTCCCCCCTCCCCCTTCCCCTTCAACCCTCAGTTCATTTTCAGTATTCAATAGTCTCTCAGGTTTTGAGTCCCTCTCTCTCCCCAACTCTCTTTCCCTCTTCCCCTCCCCCTGGTCCTCCATTAGGTTTCTCCTGTTTTCCTGTTAGACCTATGAATGCAAACATATGGTATCTATCCTTCTCTGCCTGACTTATTTCGCTTAGCATGACACCCTCAAGGTCCATCCACTTTGCTACAAATGGCCAGATTTCATTCTTTCTCATTGCCATGTAATACTCCATTGTATATATATATACACCACATCTTCTTGATCCACTCATCAGGTGATGGACATTTAGGCTCTTTCCATGTCTTGGCTATTGTTGACAGTGCTGCTATGAACATTGGGGTACATGTACCCCTATGCCTCAGCACTTCTGTATCCCTTGGGTAAATCCCAACAGTGCTATTGCTGGGTCATAAGGGAGTTCTATGGATAGTTTTTTGAGGAACCTCCACACTGTTTTCCAGAGCGGCTGCATTAGTTTACATTTCCACCAGCAGTGTAGGAGGGTGCCCATCTCTCCACACCCTCACAAGCATCTATAGTCTCTTGATTTGTTCATGTTAGCCACTCTGACTGGTGTGAGGTGGTGTCTCAGTGTGGTTTTGATTTGCGTTTCCCTGATAATGAGTGATGTTGAGCATCGTTTCATGTGCCTGTAGGCCATCTGGATGTCCTCTTTGGAGAAGTGTCTGTTCATGTCTTCTGCCCATTTCTTCACTGGGTTATTTGTTTTTTTGGGTGTGGAGTTTGGTGAGTTCCTTATAGATTTTGGATACTAGCCCTTTATCTGATATGTCATTTGCAACTATCTTTTCCCATTCCGTCAGTTGCCTATTAGTTTTCTTGATTGTTTCCTTTGCAGTGCAGAAGCTTTTTATCTTGATGAGGTCCTAATAGTTCATTTTTGCTTTCATTTCCCTTGCCTTTGGAGATGTGTCGAGTAGGAAATTTCTGCAGTTGAGGTCAAGGAGGTTGTTTCCTACTTTCTCCTCGAGGGTTTTGATGGTTTCCTGTCTCACATTCAGGTCCTTCAGCCATTTTGAGTTTATTTTTGTGTATGGTGTAAGAAAGTGGTCTAGTTTCATTAGTCTGCATGTTGCTGTCAATGGACACTTATCAATGAATACTTGGATTTCTTCCATGTTTTAGCTATCATAAATAATGTTGCTATGAATGTAGGTATACAAATACCTCTTTGAGGGTTTGACTTCTTTCTTTTTCAAGTGGATATCCAGTTTTCCCCATGCTGTTTATTTAAAGACAGACCAACTGCCTTTTTCTCATTGAATGGTGTTGGCTTCCTTGTTAAAAATCATTTGACCATATATGCCAGGGTTTATTTCTGGGGTCTCTATTCTATTCCACTGGTCTATAAGTCTGTCTTTATGTCAGGACCACAATGTTTTGAATACTGTAGCTTTGTAGTAATGTTGAAAATCAGAAGTGTAGTCCCCCAGCTTTGGTCTTCTTTTTCAAGATGGCTTTGGCTATTCAGGGTCCTTTAAGATTCTATATGAATTTGGGATGAGTTTTTCTATTTTTGCAAAATGTATCATTGGGATTTTGACAGAGATTACATTGAATCTGTAAGTCACGTTGTGTAGTGCTGACATCTTAACAATATTAAGCCTTCCAATTTGCAAATATGGGACATGTTTTCACTTATATATGTCTTCAAGGCATCCAAGTTGCAAGGGAAGAAATAAAACTATCTCTGCAGATGATATATACAAAACACTATGTACATGTATATATGTACAAGGGTTTATATGTACAAAACTCTGAATAAGTAAATTCAGCAAAGTAGTAGGATACAGAGTCAACACACAAAAATCAATTGTGTTTCTATATACTAATAATAAACAATTCAAAAAGGAAATGTAAAAAAAATCAATTCTGTTTACAATGCCATGAAAAATAAAAAAAATACTTAGGAGTTAACTAAAAAACTTGTACAATAAAAATTACAAAATATTGCTGAAAAAATTATTCTAGTGGTTTTGTATGAATACCTTTTATAGTGCCCTTAAATCCCTTTTATTTTTATTTGACTTTTAGTATGTGTAAGTTTTAAGTGGTGAAATTTGACCCCTACTTATTGCCTGCACAACAGTTAATGATCTTATTTTCCTTTCTTCCTTCTCCTACTTTTTATTTGCCCTCTGTTGACATTGTTAGAACATCTAGGACTTACACGTTGTGACTGGGCCCATGACTCATTCTCTTTTTCTTCCCACCTCTGCAGTTGGCTACGCAGAATGCCCACGGCCAGTCCTTTTGAGAAGTATGCCCAGTGAGTTCTGGATTACCGAAGCTCATTTTCTACTATGTTCCTTAGAAAAGGCACGTGTGTAGAGTAGTTCCTTGGTTCTGCCACATTCAAATCCTGGTCTGGATGTAATGTCCTCAGTTTATATTTTCTCAAAGTTTCCTAAAAACAGTGTTCCACTGTTGTCTTGCATTGTAAGTTGTTTTCCGGGAGTTTGATGCCTATCTAATTTTTTTTTTTTTTTTGCCTTGAAAGTTATTTCCTTTTTTTCACAGGAGGGTCTTTCAGGTCTGATGTTTTATAAATTTGTCTTATAAAAGCAAATCTGGGTCAATTTTCCTTGTATCTGGTGGGCACTTTCAATGTGTAGATTCTGGTTTTTTTTAAATGCATGGAAAGAGTTGTTGGCTTATTATTTAAAATATTAGTTTTCTTTCCTTTGTAAATTTCTTTTTCAGAAAATCAATAAAATAAATGGTCAACTTCCTTTTCATATCTTCCTTTTGAGAGACTTTCTCTTGGCTCTTTATACTTCTTCTGTATTCCATTTTCATCCTATGGTTGCTTTCAGACCTTTCTTCAATGCTTTTTATAAAGTATTCATTCAAAACTATCTTCTCTTGAGTATCATGTAATTTGGTCTTCCTTTCTGATATGATTTTGGTGTTTTTTCCCCTCTTCTATTTCTTTTCTGAGTTTGTTATCCACATAGAATGGTTTGGATACAGAAATCCTGGGTGATGTAGATTGTTGGGAAATAAGACATCAGACCTTAGTTCTCAGCAGTGGATTCTGAACTCTCTTCTAATTCCCCACCTTTATAAGACCGGTGAAGCTGTCAACAGAAGGTCTTTAATTGGCTGGGTGTGACTGGATGATTTCTTCCAATAATAGTATCTATTTTATAGTGTTATAAACATTAAATGTGTTAGTAATTGGTAAGTGGTTAGGACAGATGTTGGCCAACTTTTTCTGTAAAGTGCCAGACAGTAAAGTATTGTCAGGGTTAGTGGGCCATATGGTCCGTCACAACTATTTTAGCATGAAAGTAGCCATAAACATTATGTACGTAAATGCGTGTGTATCTGAAAAACTCAGTTTTCCACTTCTTATGTGTCTTCTTTACTACTCACACAATAGTTCACTTCTGATACGTCTGGTCGCCAAATGTGTGGCTTTTTTTCCCTTCATGAAGCAGATCTCAATGACACAAGCTGGGTGTCCTACCGTTTAGCTCTGTTCTGGCGCTGTCTGCTTGGAGTAGCGTCAGTTCCCACAGAGCAGGAGCTCCATCCCACAGGGCTGGCCCCCTTCCCTTCGGTGGCCATGGGCACGTTCTCGTTGTCCCCTGTGTTTCCAATACCTCCTCCTCAGGTTCAATGAATTTGCTAGAGTGGCTCATAGAACTCAGGAAAACTGTTAACTCGCTGTTAACCAGTCTATTATAAAAAACATGATAAAGAATACAAGTGAGGGGCCCTGGCTGGCTCAGTCAGTTAAGCGTCTGACTTCGGGTCAGGTCATGATCTCATGGTTTGTGAGTTTGAGCCCCACATCGGGCTCCTCGCTGACAGCACAGTCAGCTTGGAATTTTCTCTCTTCCTCTGTCTCTGCCCCAACCCCTTTCTAAAAATAAATAAATTTAAAAAAACCAAAACCCACAGGTGAACATCCAGATGGAAGAGATGCATAGGGCAGGGCATGTGGGACAGGGTGCGGGCCCCCACACCTCCACCTGGTCCCCCACACTATGGGGATCTTGATGGAGGCTTACACCGGGGCGTGATCCGTTATTAACTCCATTTCTAGCCTTGCTCCCCTGTCCAGAGAAGGGCGGTGTAGTGGGAGGAAAGGGGCTGAAAATTCCAAGCTTCTAATCATGGCTTTGTCCCTTCTGGTGACCTGCCCTGATCCGGATGCCATTCAGGAGCCACCATGTTAGAGCAAGAGACACTTCCAGTGCTCTTATCACTTAGGAATTTATAAGGATTTGGGGAGCCTGTGCCAGGAATAGGGTCAAAGATCAAATATTAGAAAAGGTGATGGTCCTGGCGTTCTTATCATGTAGGAAATTACAAGGAGTTTTAGAAACTCTGAGCCAGGAACTTGGGGTAGAGAGCAATATACATATTTTCTGTTATCTCACAGCATGTGATTGTGTTCTAATAAAACTTTATGAAAATAGGCAGCAGCTTGGTTTTGGCCATAGTTTGCTGGCCCCTGACTTAGAACAAAACTTGACACAGAGGAAGTGATATATACGTATTTATTTTCTATTTTTTAAGGTTATTTATTTATTTTGAGAGAGGGAGAGAGAGAAGGGGGAAGGGGTAAAGAGAAAGAGAGAATCCAAGCAGTCTGCACTGCCAATGCAGAGCCCGACGTGGGGCTCAAACCCACAAACTGTGAGATCATGACCTGAGCTCAAACCAACAGTCAGATGCTTGACTGGCTGAGCCCCTCAGGTGCCTCAGTATAGAAGTATTGATAAATGAAATGAACTAAATAAGTTCCATGTGAAAGAGTTATTTTTAGAAGATGATTATGGAACACTCTGTGCCACAGCTTTATACATAAGGTAAGTCCAGTGAGGTCTGGATAAACATATGCAGGTACACAAACACACCCACCTATACTCAGAGACCCTCACACTCATCTTGCCCCATCCACTCTCTCTCTCTCTCTCTCTCTCTCTCTCTCTCACACACACACACACACACACACACACACACACAATGTATCATACTCTGAGCCATCGGCCCTGTTTAATTCATTTCTCATTGACTCTCCCTTGCTGCCCGGGACATGATGAATTATACTCCCTATGGCTTTGCTCAGAGCACTTAGGGAATGCAAGCTAGTCTTAGTGGAACCCGAGCTCATATCAAATCACTGTATAAAAATCACTTTACAGGGACGCCTAGGTGGCTCAATCAGTTCAGTGTCAGACTTCGGTTCAGGTCATGATCCTGACATTCATGAGTTTGAGCACCACATCTGGTTTTCTACTGTCAGCACCCTGCTTGCCTCAGATCCCCCATGCCCTTTTCTTTCTGTTCCTCTCCTCCTTGCACGCACCTGGATTCTCTCTCTCTCTCTCTCTCTCTCTCTCTCTCTCTCTCAGAAATAAACATTCAATAAAAAAATAAAGTCACATAATATTCTAAAGGCAAATATTCATGATGTCTTGATTAAGTTCTGCTTTGGATTAACTACTTCACTCTTTTTCCCCCCTCATTAACAAAAATAACAGAGATTTGCTTATATATTTTTAATCTACATCATTTTTATAAACATGTAGTTATTGAGATGTCTCAAAGTATCTTCTGATAAGTGATCATTTTGAGGCATCACATCAGATGATGAATTTTGAATTTTGGTTCCACTTATATTCTGTTTAGAATCCTCTTTTGGATTAAGAATCACTGTGCAGGGTGGTGGTGTAGCGAGCAAAAAAGAATGAGTGAGTCTCTGGTGCAGAGGCTCGCAGGCTAAGGAAGTACTTGCCTGCACACACCTGCACCATTAATTCCAGAAACGGGTGGCAAATGAGATTCAAAATGAAGCCCAGTGGGAGCCCCAGGGAGCAGAGCTTCCTTGTGTATAGAGCACAGGTTCTGTATCCTATGCAGGTGGGAACTTGGTTAATTCTTTCAGGTGATGATCATGACAGTGACGATGAAGATACTGATGGCAATGAAGAATAGTGACATTTTCTCAGTTGGTGGAATCTCAGATCGGGAGAAGAGGCTGATCTGGATCACAAGATGAGTTTTGGCCACCGAGGGACTTGAACTTGTGAGCTACTGGAGATGTCGACTGATTTTAGAAGTCCCACCTGCCTAAGAAATATCTTTGCTTCCCTGGCTGCAACCTCAAGCAGGCTCTGACACAGCTAGAAATTTTGCTGACTGTAATCGGAGAGTCAACCAGCTGTTCTTAAAGCAAGCAGACTGTTGATTTGCCTTCCTGGTCAAGTCAGACTCCGTGTTGAAGACCGAGTAATTCTGTAATAGCTGAGTTGCTTTTTCCCCCCCTCTTTCAAATCCAAAGATGAAATTAAAGCAATACAACATTTTTGCCAGTTAGATTCCGTTTTGAAATGATGAATTATCCTCACGTTTGTACTCAAAGACATCTAGTTAGGTGCAAGATGATTTGCAGACTAATTTTGTACAGGAATCACCTTTTGACAGCAGATCAATATCAATATATGTGTTTACTCTGGGGAGGAGGAAAAAGCACACATATTGCGATTCAGGAGAAAACTTGAGTTGCTACTTCTCAAATAGATTGTTGCCAATGTTTTCCTGTGAGTCAAAAGGTCATATCCAATGACATTTAAAAAGCTAACAAACAGAATCTCCATTCATGTTTTGAGTAAGACTCAGTAATATTCAAAAACAGTAAAAATTCTAAAAATGTTAAGTTTCCCTTTAATTAATTTCAAACTGACTGAGATTGCAATTTTACGCCTGTTTGAAACTCTTTACGTCCTGGATTTTCCCCCTCTCCATCTTTCTTGTTCTAGACAAAGGAGTCCAGGGACAGAGAACAGAAGGAGTATCTGAAGAAGCTGAAGCAGTATCAAGGACATTAAATGACCTTGAGAAGCGTGGGTCACTCACTGATTTATTTAGCTTAAGTGGCAATGGAGGGAATGTGTGCTAGAATTTTTTATACCCAAGAATCATATTCAATAGAAGCATTTTCAGTGCAAGCTATGGATATGAGTGATTGGTGGCTGGTTTTAGTTAACTTTAGATAAAAATGGAAGCAAATATAATTATTTCTATCCATTTTTATTATGAGAGAGTGAATACTGTTGGCCAATTAAAACATTGAAATGTATTGAAAGGTATAAATGATAACACAGATTTGAAGAAAAGGATTATGCTCAAAGGGTTCTTAACACTCTTACTTCTTTTGTCCTTTTTCTTTCAGACCATTGGGTGCAATAGGGGAGGAATGAAGGTTTGTAATGGTTCTTTTTCATGCTTCCTCTCATTTGTTAATTGTTTCCATAGATCTGCAAGTTCTATGAACTAGTTTGTCTTTTTTTATTATGCATGCAAAAACTTTATTAACTTCTATTATCTACCAGTTTTTAATTACTTAAAAAATTTTTAATGTTTATTTTTGAGAGAGAGACAGAGACAGAGCATGAGTGAGAGCGGAGCAGAGAGAGAGAGGGAGACACAGAATCTGAAACCGGCTCCAGGCTCTGAGCTGTCAGCACAGAGCCTGGTGTGTGGCTTGAACTCATGAACAGTGAGACCATGACCTGAGCTGAAGTCAACTGCCTAACCAAGAAGCCACCCAGGCACCCCTATTATTTAAATTATTTTTTACATTTATTCATTTTTGAGAAACAGAGAGTATGAGCAGGGAAGGGACAGAGAGAGAGACACAGGATCTGAAGCAGGCTCCAGGCTCTGAGCCGTCAGCACAGAGCCCAATGCGGGGCTCAAACCCATGAACCATGAGATCATGACTTGACACCCTCAGTTGACTGAGCCACCCAGGAGACCCTATTGTCTACCATTTTAAACTCTTTCTTTACTGGTGTCTTGCATCCCTCCTAGTTACCGTCCTGAGTACCATGTGCTATACGTGGGGAGCTTTCTGAAGCTGCCAAGCACCGTGATCTGACTGTACTCCATGTCTAACTAGCTTCAGACCTATGTTGTTAATGTCAGCCTAAGAATGTCCTCTAAAGAGTATGAAACACTGAAACATTCTCCAAGCTGTCATAGAATGTGACTCAGCCATCCTGAAAGCAGCCATGTTACAGACCCTTAAAGGGGTTGAAGATGACTATTGATCCATCCTCAGAATGATTGGAAATAGAACCAGCAGCAAAAACAAGTCATTGTGGCTTTTATCTCTCACGTCCTTGAAGCTGTGCCTACTTCCAAGGTCTAAAACTTGGAGGCTTGTGTTCATGTTATCATCCAAGTTGGCATCCCCCAGAGAATATGGGGTCTGGGGCAGGTACCTGGCATTTATTCAGAAAGTAGAACTCACTCAGTGCACCTGTGCCCTCCTGTTTCTATGTTGTGATTCCACAGAGTCCTTTTGTATATCTAGAAGCCCCCAGAAACTTTCTATGGGGATCAGTAAGTTGACATTTGCCCTGATGCTGAGGAGAAATTGTCTATTAGTTTTGCTGTTTCCTTTCATGAGATCAGTTGGCCCAAATGGTTGGGTGCATGAAGCTCTGAAGGTCGGTGAGATTCCATGATGGTCCTTAGACTGGAATGGCCATGAGTGGGAGTGAGGGGTGGTAGGGGAGCAGTCTACCATTTTACCAACGTAGTTCCAGAGGTTCCAGCTGGAGAGTGCTTTGGATTCTCCAAATCACCTCTCTCCTTCACTTACAGAAGTAATTTCGGTTGACTGGACTGTCGCAAGTGATTGTCTTCCTGGCCTCTTGTCTCCCTTGACTCTTCCCATCATCAAATTAATCCCAGTTCATGAGGCAATTGTTTAAATGGCAGGGAACATTTAAAACCGGGAGAAGAATGCCTGGGAGAAAGGTTGAAGAATGTGGAAAAGAATGAGAGAATTCAGAAAGCTGGGTCTCTTCGGGTCAGAGTCATTACATGACTCTTTATCGAGGATGGTTGGATCTGGCCAAAGGAACTGAACAAACGCCAAGGGGAAGGGCAGGAGGAGGCAGAGTCTTCAAGGACAGTTCCAAGGACCAGACTGAGCCAGAAGTACACGAGCCCCAGAGACACAAATGCAGATGTTTGATGAGAAGCATAAATTATTTTAAATTGTAAATTGATTTTTTCCCAACGTTGTTTGGCTTCGGTGTCAGTGGCAGCCGGGAGAATGTGTGTGAAACAGGATTATGAAGACCTGGAGCAACAATTTTTTCAGAATGCCTTTCAAGGAATGCTGATTTAGTGGGAAGTTAGTAGTCATCGGGGGGAAAAAAAGTGACTCTTTACTCAAATAATTCCAGGAAATTCTGGCTTAAACAAAATTAAACACCTGAGTGCTTCTCCTTTACTAAACTTTTATGTGATGTGAGTCTATGAGGTTGGTGGATGACACACAGGATTTCCCCAACATATCTGAGCATAAAATGATTTACGGTGGACAGTTGCACACAAGGGATCTTCTGGGAAATGGATTTTGGGGAACGTTGGCCTAACACATGTGACACTATCTGGGAATTCAGACCAAAGGGAGGCACAGTTCTAACTTCTGGATTTTTCAGCCAGGGAAGAAGGGACTAAAAAAGGGCACAAAAATGATTGTTTACCAACTTCAGGACTTTTCCCAAACCCGAGTCCAGTGTTGGTACTTAGAGCGTGAAAGTTACAAGAAAAATGCAGTGATGTGGTATCTGAGGGCGGTGCTCAACTGTTCTCTGTGCATAAGAAAGGAGATATCAAATTTTAAACCCAGCCTTTAGGGATTCTGTGAGGGTTAAGATTTTGGCCCACTTGATAAAAGATTATTTATTAGTTGATTTCTGGGAGGTATTTTCTAGGAGTTACAAGGAGGGTGCCTTTAGGGTAGAGTGGAGGAGACCAAAAGAGTCCGCGCAGGTGTAATAAACCTGGAGTGGCTGTTCACCTCGCTGAAAACTGTGGTGGCCCATGTGTGGCTGGAATGCAAGTTGAAGGTGCCCGGGAAGGGTTTCCTTATGTCAGGAGCGTATCATTGACTGGGATGAATGAAAAGATAGGAAATATGGTCAATTATTTTTGCACCTTGAGTTTTGAAGGTCACTGAACAATGCTTAGTTACTCATTTGTAATCTCTACATTTTGCCTGGACTTGAACTAATTGGAACGTCACCAAGTAGTTCCCTAATCTCATTTTTTTTTTTGCCAGTGCTTCAGACCCTAGGATGCCACTCATTCTGTTTGTAACTCACTTTTTTGTCTGTAAAAAGCATAAAAATTTAACCTGTTTTACTTGTCACCTACAGTTCATTAAGTCATTAATTAATTTAACAAATATTTATAGAGATCTTACTTTGTACTGAGCATGAGGTGGGGTGGGGGGAACACCACTGAACAAAACAGAGTTACATGTTTTACATGGGTAAAGCCAGTAAGCCTATAATATCACATAGTGATTAGTGTTATGAAGAAAAATAAAGCGGCATAGATTAAACAGATAGGAAGGTCAGGAGTGGCATCTTTGAAGATGTGACATTTGAGTGTAGACTTAAATGAAGTGAGGGACTGAGCCAATGAATGTCGTGGAGAAGAAAGAAACAGCAGGTAGAAAAGCCCGAGGGGCGAATGTGCTTGCCAGAATCAGAAAATGTTGTAACAACAAACAACAATGGCGTCCGCCATATTTCAGGGGTTTAATATAATTAGAGCTGGTCTTTCATTTCCAGCAGAGTCTAGCAGGCATCAGTGGCTACGGGAGTTCTGTTCCACTTAGTCAGTCAGGAATCCAGGCTGAGGGGGCTCTGCTTGTTTTAACCATGGCTCCCAAGGTTACCACGGGAGCATCTTCAGCTCATGGGACCATCTCTGTCCAGGGTGTGGAAAGTGGGTGCAGAGAGAATTGCATGAACGGTTTCAGACCACATCTGGAGGTGGTATGGTCACTCCAACCAATGTTCCCTTGGTCAGTGCTTGTACCCACGGTCTCACTCAGGGGCCCTGGGATTTGTCATCTAGTGTAGGCCCTGGGAGAGGAGGAGAAACAGGGGAGTCTGAGCACGAACATTCTCAGCTGCAGTGGGAGTTCCCTTAGGAAGGTCAGCTTGGTTGGAACACAGTGGTTGGGGTGGTAGTTGTAAGAAAGAGTTTTTGAAAGGATCAAGGAAAAAGATAAAAATAAGACATACTGCCGTATTTCATTGAATTCTTGACTGTAAGTCACTGTATTTTGTATAGTGGTAATAGAGAAAATTTTCTTTGAATTAAGTAATTACTCTACCTTTTGTTTATCACTTAGAATTTACATTTAAAACTTACCCAGAAGAATTCTTTTAGACTTATTTGGGCATTTAAAAATTAGAAAATTGTACATCACAATTGTGCATCTAATTTGAAAGGGAAAGAAAAGCAAAATAAATTGGTTACTGTGTTCCTAAAGTCTATTCACACGGAAAGCCTGATTTTTCTGGATCGTTTTTCAGGTCTGTTGTCAGTGTCCATGTTTTTCCATTCACTGTTGTCCTCTCTGCCATCAAGAGCTTTCTTTAAAAATGTTCTTTGCAGTGTCTCTTCAGTCTTCCTCTGGGTTCCTTACACCATTCCTGCATGTTTTGAAGGAAGCATTTTTTTGAACTTACAAGAAAATGACAACCAGAAATAATTTTGCTTCTTCAAGTGGTCTTTAAATGCTATGTTGACTGAAATGTTTCCGGTTTATAGTTGTCCAAACATGTTCCAGGAATAACAACCAAGTTCACGTGCGTGCAGGCAATGGCAGCTCTGTCATGGTGACCAGGTGGCCAGCCGTGGCTGGGAGACACCGCTGATTATTAGATGGAATGCTAATTTAGGGGCCTCTGGGTGGCTTAGTCAGTTAAGTGTCTGACTCTTGATTTTGACTCATGTTATAATTTCACAGTTCCTGAGTTCAAGTCCCGCACAGGGCTCTGCGCTGACAGTGGGGAGCCTGATTAGGATTCTCTGACTCCCTCTCTCTGCCCCTCCCCTGATTGTGCTCTGTCTCTTTCTCTCAAAATAATAAACATGGAAAAAATCTCGATTTAAGAGATGTTAAAAAGTGAGAAATACCCCATCTCTTGTAGTAAATGAAATAGTGTATTTAAAAAGTAAAGGATAAATAGATTCCTGTAAGCTATTAGAAACATCAGATGCTGACTTAAATAGTTCATTTGTAAAGGAGGCATAGCATGGGGGTTGCTGGTGATGCATCCGGCGCCAGTCATGGGATGGCACCTAGGACACGAGGACCCTGATACTCATCTTTGTTACTGATCTCACAGACTCAGTGAGGGGCAGGGAACCCTGTGTCATCTCCTGCCCTAGCCCGTTCCAGGTGAGATACTCATATCTCCTCCCTGAAGCCTACACTCTGCTTTAGGACCTACGCCAGGCTGGCTCAGGAGGCTTACGTATCGTTCAGTTAGGATCCACCAGCCTTACAGCACGGCAATTGTCTAGCAGCAATTCTGGTGGCCTGGGATGACCTGAGGGTAGTGCAGCTCATGAAGCTGTAAACTTCTCCCAAGCTGGACTGTGGGTTCCCGTTCTGCTGCACTGGGTTCTGCTGGTTTCTTACCCAGCTTCAACTTCATATTAGGACTTCATGTTGCCTTAGACCTTGATGACTAGGATTTTATCATTTCACTTGACTCTTACTAGCAATTTTTTCCCACCTGAAAAACAAACCCTTTTCCATTTTCTCTCTTGCAGCTGGCATACTGGCCACTCCTGATGTATGTCCATTAGATTGGATTTTGCAAGGGCGTGGATGCCACGTAAAGACATCTCTGTACTGACCAGTCATTTGGAAGGGTTTACACGGGAGTCCTTGTTTTCCTTGGCTCTTAGTTTTCCAAGGACTTATCTTCCCACAATACCCTCTGTTTCATGCGAACTGAAGGCCGGGGAAGGCTGGAATGGAAACTCATTCTTATTGGGGATGAACATGATTGGAGCACACAGGCTTTTGAAAATTGGATACCTTTTTTTTTTTTTAATGTTTATTTTTGATACAGAGAGAGACAGAGCTTGAGGCAGGGAGCAGCAGAGAAAGAGGGAGACACAGAATCCAAAGCAGGCTCCGGGCTCCGGGCTGTTAGCACAGAGCCCAACACAGGCTTGAACCCACGAACCGTGGGATCATGACCTGAGCCGGAATTCGATGCTTAACCGACGGAGCCACCCAGGCTTTTGAAAATTTGCTACCTTAAAGGAAGACTTATCCATGGAGAAGAGTCCCCTGGGGTTTTCAGAGAGTCTTATTGAACTAAGTGAATGTCAAGATAGTGATGTTTCAAAGATTAGGTGACACTTCAGAGAGTTGGTAACTTACATGTTGAGTGGTAGGTGTCTTGTTTGAAGAATTTACAGCCATCGAAAATATATCACTAACTGTGCTCCCTAAAACCCACAGTTGGGAACTGTTAAGGTTAAACTATTAACAAGCTATATTTGTAGAATGGATGAACTTGTAAAATCAGATTTTCTGGAGTGTTAAAATGGTCCAAGTAATTCTTTCCCCTTTCTTCCTCGGTTCTCCAAATTTTCACTTAAATTAAAAATCTTGGCTCTTATGGGTTCACTTTATTAGCCTTAGATTGGGTTGATGTCAAATCACTCAGATGATTTTCAGGAATAATTGCGAACATTTGATTATTAATGCTCTGGGATTATGAGACTTCTGTTATTTTTCAGAAGATATTTTTTCCCACCTCTTTGCATATGGTTGTGTATGTGACCATCTCTTCTTAGATGTTCATAAAGGTGTTCTAAGATATTTTTGGAGGGTACACTTCATTTAACTGCTGCCAAGTATCCAAGTAATTCATCAGCGAATGGACAGCATGAGTCACGGCTGGGAGTCTTATCACAGCCCCTTCTCCAAGCCACGTGCCGAGTCCCAGAGACTCGGGTTTAGATATTACTGAAGGTGGCACACCGCAGGCTCAGTTTCTATCAGAGCCAGAACATACTAGAAGGGGGAAAACCCCAGTAGTTTTTCATGTCAATGTATATTTATCCTTTCTGCATGTCAGTGGGCTCTTGTATACAATTTGATTTACCACACATCCAAACATGGAGAGACAGTGTAGCCTTTGACAAATGAGGCCACCTCATTCAAGGCTAGCTTTTAGAAAGAATGGTGGGACAGAGGAAGGGGAATCATATTTTAGTTCTTCTTTTTCTTTTCTTTTTTTTTTTAATGTTTATTTATTTTTGAGAGAGAGAGAGAGAGCACAAGGAAGAGAGAGACAGAGAGAGAGAGAGAGAGAGAGGGAGACACAGAATCCGAAGCAGGCTCCAGGCTCTGAGCTGTCAACACAAAGCCTGACTCAGGGCTCGAACTAATGAACTGGAAGATCATGACTTGAGCCCAAGTCGGACACTGAACAACCGAGCCACCCAGGTGCCCTTTCAGTTCTTCTTTTGAGGAGTTCCCTTTCCTCTATTTCCTTTGGAGTCATGAAATTGCCTTTTCTTGTGTTTGATTTTGTTTTTTCTCCCTCATTCTGTGGGAAACATCTTGGAAGGCAGGAATTTTCAGCATCATTCCAGAAACATGAAGGGATGTGCTCTTCACCCCAGAAGAGGCTGGAGCTCATCACAGCATCTTCAGTTTTGGGCTTAAACCCAGGATACATCTAAATGACTTGAGTAAAATCGGTGCCAGTGAGCTCTGAGGGCGATGTGCTCCTGAAGGACATATTGAAGCTGGGACATGGCCGGAAACCTGCGGGGAGAATCTGAGCACTGAGAACCCACAGGGGGAGAAGGGAGTGGCTGCAAAGCTTACACAATGAGCGTGTGGACACACACTCCCCCTGGCTCCTGCCCAGTGCCCCTTGGAGTCGAGCTGTTGGCATTGATTACTGAGATTCTCCGCACAGAGTGTGGAAGTGGAAAACCCCTGTGAGTGCCAAGTGTTATCAGCCTGTGTCACAGCTTAGATATTTGGTGGAACAGCAGACAGATTCGACATTTTCAGGAAATCTAAGTTGGTTGACTTCTGCTCTCAGCATTTTTTTTTTTTTTGGAAGGAGTCCTGGAGACATCATTCCACTGAGGTTCAACATGTCCTGATTTTTTGTAGCTATTTGTTGTTGTTGTTGTTGGTACCTTTCCACTTATCTCTTGTCTATCTTGTACGTTATTTTGGCCTTTGTCCTTGTTCCCTGTGTGTCAGGTTAAAGTCAGTGCTCAATTTTATGCACCACTGGAATTCTATGTTTGGATAAACAAAAAGAGTGAGTGTAGCTGAGGGGCAGATCTGAAAAACTGCTAATTTTCAGTGTACCAATCCCCTCTTCAGGTATTTCTAAACTATTGGTTTATATATCCATTTACTGTGTGAAGTTAACGGCTTTACACTGGACCCCACAATCTCTCTTTCCAAACACCTAACCCATTCAACAACATAAAAACTTGTAAAAATAAACATCTTACCTCGGACTCAAGCCAGAATTTGATGTACAAGGGATTGGTTTCTCCAAGGGTAGAGGACTTGCCCCCCGGGGGTGACAACAAAGAGAGGGAAAACAAGCGGTTTTTTGTTTGTTTGTTTGTTTGTGTTGTTTTGTTTTGTCTTGGATAGTGCCCAGGAGCAAAGGTTGAAAGATTCTGCAGGAAAAGGCTTCTTATGACTTTGCTTTAAAGGAAAATAGACTTAATGAGGCTACGATTCAGTCCTAGCTTCAGTGCCCACAACTGTGACTCTTCAAATAACGCCCTTGGTTGGTGCAGACAAGAGCGAAGTGTTTCGAGCCAGATGAGACCATAAGAAATCAAATGAGTCACTTTATAGGAAGAAAGCAAAAAGTAGTAACAGGAAAAGTCTGAAAAGGCTTCCTGAGAGCTAGTCCTGAAATGCCTTCATCAACTGACATTTTGTTAACAGACAAACACGCCAACGTACCTTGCCATCGAGGCTCAGGAGCTGAGCTGTTAACTACTGCAAGTCACCCACACAGCCAAGGATGGGAACCCATTTCACTCTCTGGTTTTAAACTGAGGACCGTGTGCTTGGAAGTAAATATGGTGACCTCAAAGCCAGGGGAAGAAACATTCAAAACCTTACTTGCATTTCCTCTTCAACCCCTTTTTCTAATATTGACTATCCTGAAATCATGTTCCTTTGTTTGACATAATCCATTATAACTTCCTTTGGGAAAAGATTTTTGATGATAAACTTTCAGTTTTTCTTGGTAAATGACTTCATTTTAGACTTGTTCATGATGCAGTTCTGCTGGCTAAAATGGTTTCCAATGACAATTATTTTATCTCAGCACCTGAAAGATATTAGTCCACTGTCTTCTAACGTCTATTCTTGACATTGAGAAGTCTACAGTCGTTCCTATTGTCATGTTTTGTTAGGTGATCCCTCCTTTCTTTCTGGTTGCTTTCACAACCTTGTCTTTGTGTTGTTTTCTTTTTTTTTTTTAAACAATATGTCCAGCATGAATGTTTCTTCCCCCACCCCCCAACCGCTTAGAATATCTTGGACTTCCTGGACCTATAGATTCATATTATCTATTAGCTAGATACATTCAAAGCCACAATATTTTAAAATACTCCATCTCCTTATTGTTTTTATTCTCTTTTTGAGAAACTGATTAGATGCATGATCATATTTTCCATATTTTCATGTTTTAATGTGGCCCTTTTTAGGTGTATATATGTATTATGTTTTACTAATTCTTTCTTCAGTTATACCTAATCTGTGATTTAACTCTATCCTTTGATTTAAAAAATCAAATTCTATTTATGCTCTGGTCTGAATGTTTGTGTTCCCCTAAAATTCATATTTTGAAACCCTAACCCCCCAAAATGATGGTTTGAGGAAGAGGGGTCTTCAGGTGATGCTTAGGTCATGAAGGCAGAGCCCTCATAGATGGGAGTAGCACCTTATAAAGAAGGCTCCAGAGAGACCTCGAATTCTTTCCACCTGCGAGGATGCAAGAAGTCTGTGACACAGAAGCAGGTCCTCACTTGATCCTGCTGGCACCTGATCTCAAATTTTCAGCCTTCAGGACCATGACCCATAAATTTCTGCTGTTTCTAAGTCACTGACTCTTTAATATTTCGTTATAGCAGTTTTAATGGGCAAAGAAAATTTACTTATTTGCTTGTTTGTTTAACCTGAACAGGCAATACATTCATTGAAAATGCATTAAAAAGTCATCTCATGGAATGTCTTCCACCTACTTCCACTCCCTAGCCACCTACAAGCCTTCCACTGAGTTTTGGATATCCACTCTATGTTACTCCTTTCAGTGACCAATTCTTGGTCCTGTTGTGGCTTTAGTGACATTGAAATGGCTAGCCACACCCACTCATCTTCTGGAATGGCCCCACTTCTCTGTCCTCTGCATTCAATGAGTCCTTCTCAGTGTCCTTGGCTCGGTTCTCTTTTTATTACTAATACCCATGCCGGAGAGCTCCGGGGTCAGTTCTTGATCTTATTCTCTTCCCTATGCTTGGTAATCTCCGACTCCGCTGGTGGTCTCATCCAGGTTCATGGATTTAGATAACCACCAAATATTCCTAACAGTCAAATTTATACCTCCTGCTGAAATCCCTCACCCAAACTCCAGTCTTGTATAACTAGTCACTTACTTGACTGCTACTTGGTTATCCAAAAAGCATCTCAAAACTAACAGTTAAAAAATGGAGCTCTGGATTTTTCTCACATGCACCTGCTCTATCTAGGATTTTCCTCCATCTCAGATGAAAGAAACTTCATTCTTCCTGATGTACTGGCCATAAGATCCATTTTGCCTAAATCTTGAAACAGTTTACTTTTTAAAGTGTTTTTGCTGACTATCTGGCCTAAAATGCTATTATTTTGTTTTAATTTTTAATTCTATGATTACTAATGATTTTGAGCCCATTTATTCACTTTCTTTTTTTT
>PISW01012213.1:0-34220 GCA_004023785.1 Mungos mungo | reverse complement strand
CAGGGAACGGGCACGCCGGAGAGGAGAGCTGGGGGTGACAGGGAGCAGGGAAGGGACGCGCCGGAGAGGAGAGCTGGGGGTGACGGGGAACAGGGAACGGGCACGCCGGAGAGGAGAGCTGGGGGTGACGGGGAGCAGGGTGACTGGAGGAGGAGGGCCCGGGCAGCTCGGGGAGGGGTGCCACCACCCTGACAGCACACAGCCTGCCGTCCTGACGCTTCGGGAGTGTGTGGTACGTGCCGGGCCAGGCGCCGGCGGGAAAGGACACCTGGATGCCAGCCCTGTGCCGTGATGCCAGCCCTTGAGCATCTCAGGCTGGTGGCCTTGCTGACTCCGTTTTCAGAAGCAGTGGAGCTGTGAAAATTTTATCAAAGGGCGTGTGGGGTGGTCCTCTGTCATCTCGTGTGGCTTGGGGGCACCCCCACGTGGGGGTGACCCTTCTTGACAGTGAAGCCTTGGGGTGTGGGAAGAGGTGCTCAGGCCCCAAAGCACAGCGCTGTGGGACGGGGAGGGCAGTGCCGCGCTTCGTGCGACTGCCGCAGGGCTGTGACTGTCACCGCGCCACCGCGTCAGGGCTGGTGGGTGGTGGTGCTGAGCCTCCGGGCCTCCTCCTACCTGCCCTGCATCCTAGGAAGTCCGTGACCTCCCTCGGCGAGGTCATGACCACCCCCCTGCGCCCTGCCCTCTGTGGGAAATGGCCAAGCAGGAACTCAGGGAAGTAATGAGCTTTACCGTCACTGCACCCTGGGAAGTACACTTGCGGAGATCTATACTGATCCGCCCGCCAGGGTCTGTTGAAAGTCTCTTATGAGCAAGTGACAATTAAGCACTTTCACAGTCTTCAGAAATGCTTTGAAACCATAATTACCTGGCAGGAAGTGACTTCATTGTGTCTGTCGTAATGGGGAGACCGTGCAAGGAGCAGTGGCGCTCGGCCCAGAATTCCAGCTCGCGTCCTCTCCCGAATACATTGGCGTGTTCGCAGCATGTACGCACCAGTAAGTCCCCAGACCTTGGCCAGGTTACAGAGCCGCCTCTAGGCCGGGGTGGGGGTGCAGGGCTGGAGGAGGGTCTGACAGCCAGGGGAAGAGGGGAGGCGAGCCTCCGGGAGAGACAGCAGCACGGTCTCAGTCTGCACAAACAGAAGCGGAGCCGTGATTCCGCCATTTCCGGTTTTACCCTAAGCGCCGCGCATATTGATGGTCGCGCTTCCTAGAAAGAACCGGGAGGGCGTGCGACCGTTGTCTAGTTAACTCGGTTGAGGAAAACGCCAAAGGCATGGAAGCTCCCCACCATAGGAAAACTGAAGTATGGGGGAAAACCGTCCAAGGCACAGGATGTAACGCCCGCTAGGCCCCTGACCGGATTCGGAGCTTCCTGTCGGCGAGGTAAGCGCGATCCCCATCATCTCGCATAAAAATCTTGAGAAGATCGTAGAGCGACGTTGACTTTTCGTAGTTACTGTTCGTGGGTAGGTGTGTACGTGTGTGTGGAGACAGAGACAGATTATTTTGACAAATTGATTTTCTTTTATGGTTTTAAAACTATCTCTTGAAAATAATTCCAAAACAAACTATTTTCAAAATCATTCGCAGCGGTTATGTGGAGTCTCAGATGTATTTAAATATGTTTCTTCTTCCGCGTTTGCCAAGCAGAAGCCGCCGCCGCTGGGCTGTGCCCACCAACAAGTGCAGACGTATGATTTAATGTGCATCTAGTAATCATTAAGTATCTAGCGCTTGCCTGAAAGGGTTATCAAGAATGTTAAAATATGTATTAGACATTCTGTTTTAAACACTGACAGGTGGGTGCTGCCAGGAATGGGCGGCTGGCTTGGGGCGACTGGAGGTCACCTGCGTTCTCCCTTGGCCCATAAAGGCACGTGGACCTTTAGCCAAAACAGAGTCCGTTTCCGTGCTGCCCGGGGACCCCCGGTGGACGCGACCACGTGCTTCTCCTCCACTGTCTCTTTCATGATGAAAAACACACTATCGATTAGTGTCCCGTCCTTAAATGAGGTGGTTTTCAAAACATCTAACTTCCATTTCACACACGGTTTCTTTCTCGGCGGTGAAATGATCTATCAGAGGGATCTCCTTGTCTGAATGTGCATTCTCCCCGACTTTACAGGGAGAGAGTGTCCTTGGCACCGTGGAGGAGGGTGCTATGACATTGGATGATAATGGTTTTTCTCTGGGGCAAACGCTCTCTCAACAAGTGTCACCACTGATTCTAGAAGCCATTTAAGCAACGGGAAAATCCACACAGAGCATGACAGAGGAAATGGCCATAAATTAATTTTTATTCTGTTGTTTATATTTCAATAGTATCCTGTCCCTCGGGGGCACATCAGTCCGTCTCCACGACACCCTGGCTTGTAGGGCTCGATGCCTTCCTGACAAGCCCCAGCCCCTCGGGCCACTCCCGTCACCCACCAGGCCGCCTCCTCTGACTCTGGTGCCCGGTCTCCCTCATGGACGGGCCCATGATGCCATCGGCCCCACACAACTCAAGGCTGGTATGTAAGGTGACACGGTTGTGGTCCCAGAGATTAGTATGTGGACATCCGGGGGCCTGGGCATCCAGTCCTCCCTAACGGGACAGTTATATCGTAGTTGTGAATGCTGGCTGGGGGCGTGCGTGATGGGCAGACGGATGGATGGACGATGGACGGGCTCTTCTCTGGAGCTGAGCCAGGAGTACGTGCTGACGGTCTTCCTCTCGGTCACACAGAAGCACGGGGAGCCTGTTGCTCTGTTGGGCACGTGCCAGGTCCAAGCTCCCTGCTGACAGGACCCCAAATCCAGCTGAGGTCCCCGGACAGGAGTGTCGTGAGGCCCCTCACCTGTGGCAAGGCGACACGGAGGGCTCTCCTGCTCGCTCTCCCAGGAGCAGGTGTCCTGCCAAAGTCACGTCACCGACCTCGTGGCCACATACGGCGTCTGAGGTGTAGGGACAAGGGACGAAGACTGAGATGCGTACACCCTTTATGAGTCCGGCTGTGGCGCTGAGCTCCGTGGGGATAGCAAATGTCTCCAGAGTGCGTGCGTGGCGGCTCTTTTTTGCCTGTGGACTTGCACTTCTGAAGAAGTCAGGACACGCAGCCTGGATGTGGAAACCTTGGGACATCGCCTGTGTGATTTTAATTGCCTGTGATTTCTTTGGACTATAACCTCTGGGTCAGTGAGCGGAAGACAGCCTCCGTCCTCAGGACCAGTGAGCGAAACTCTGCAGAAAGTTACGTGAATACAGAGGAGGGGACCACAAATGGACCTGGCTGGTGGCTGACAAGCCCCAAGAAGGCCACGTGCTCTTTACTCTAAAAGCACCGGGTGTCCAAAAGTATAAAAGACACTATTAATTTCAGACATATCCAGGCTAGGGTGTCACACAGCTCCAGGGAGCTGGCCTCCGGGACAGTGGACTCCCGGTGGGAGAGCCTGGCCAAGGCTCAGACTGGGGCAGACCTTGCAGAGCCCACATCGTCCCCCCACCAGAGGAGGAAATCCCACCTGGCCGCTCACCCCGGGGCCTGAGGTAGGGGCCCGGCCACCAGGCCTGTGTGCCACACGAGGGGGACTAGTCAGCCAGGCCGGTCAGAAGTAAAGGGAGCCAGAGGGCACATGAAACTCCGGTTCAGAAAGGAGAAGCAGGGGTGAGGCTGGGTCAGCCACTGCAGAGAAGGGAGAGAGAGGTCAGGCGATCAGCATCGGCAGGACCCTCAGCGGTCACTCGGCCCTGGGGCGCGGGGCTCACCCCAGTGCGGGCTGTGAGGGCCGCAGGGGTCTGCGTGGTCAGAGGCATGTGGTCCAGGGGCACAGCGTCCGTCTGTGCCGGCACGGCCACAGCCGAGGCCCCTGGGAAGCCGGGCTGAGGGAGGCAGCGGCCTGGAACTGATGTCCTGCCTGGAGGCCGCCGCAGACTCGGGGCCACGGGCACGCGGGTGGGTTAGACGGCGGTCTTCGGTTTTTCTAACCTCCAACTTGAGGGCTTCCTGCGGTCACGGCAGCCACGTGACCTCACGACACGAGACTCGAGACCACACAAACCCTGGTGTAGGACATCGTTTATCTCTCGTGTGCCTCCCAGGACTGACTGAAGGGCACGCCTGTGCCGGAGGCCCTTCGGGAGACTGTCCAGGTGAGTGTGGGGTCCCCCCATCTCCTCATCTACCCCATGCGGCACAGGACTCCATAAATACTTGCTGAGTGCATGAATAATCGACCTGAGAGTCTACAGTTTATAAAATATTTAAATCCATTTGCGTGAACAGTTTGCACAGACTTAATATTTTAAATTCAATATTTAAGCTCCCCCTGTGGTTGGCTATTACCTCTGACACCCACATGGGCCTTTTTCTCTCATCTGTTTCTGCGGGCAGCCCCAGCTGACGGGCACCCACGCATCCTCTAGATGGTCCATGTGACGTTCGATGCAACCATCTACGACATAGACAGGCAGGGAGTTATACAGTAATTTATTTTCTTAAATACATTCATTCTCGTGCTGAGCACCTCACCCTCGTGCCTGATATACCAGGAGACTCAGCCTCGGTCATTTCGGGGTGAGCCCAGGGCCGCAACCACGCCACGGCCCCCGCAAGGCAGCAAGGGCCCGGGGGCCTGACGCCGGCTGACCAAACCTACGTGTCGCTGCAGAGGGGCCCTCCAGCCTCCTGGGCTTCATGGGGCCTCGTCAGGAGTGCAGCTGCGCGGAGGCCCGCCGGTGCCTCTCCCTGGCTCTCACTGCCCTCCTCTGCAGCCTCTGCTCTCATCCCTCCCCACCCAGGCCCCCAGCACTCTCTGTAGAGTTGAGGCTGTCACAGAAATCACGTCAGGATTACGCTGGAGCCAGCTTCCCCCAACAAACGTCCAAGAAGCGGACCCCCGGAGCTGGTGTGCAGTGGGAAGGACTGTGGGGAAAAGACCAGCGAGTCGTACCCCAGAGATGCAGCATGTGGGGCGGGCCCAGCCCCAGAGGCCAGTGTGCAGGGCGTGTCTGAGCAGAGGCCTCTCCAGGTGGGCGGCCGTGCCCAAGCTCTTCCTCAGACGATGTCTGGGCTCTGAGAGCCGGCCCTTGGTGGCCCCCTAACTCCACAACTGCTGCCCGTGACCCTGCACAGCTCAGCTCAGATTCCCTGCAGAGGTGAGAACGGTTGAGGCACGTGAACCAAATCTGAGGGAGCTGCCCTTCCCTGAAGTTCCGGATGGCCCGAAGGAAGTCACACACACGTCAGAGAATTTTGTTACGTGAAGAAAAAATTCCATCACTAACTTCCTCCTGCCTCCACGAAGATTCCAGAGCTATTCAAACTTGGGGAGCGTCAGCTGTCTCCCACTTACGTTCAGCAGTGGGGTGAGGCTGCACCGAGGATGTTTGCTCTATTTAATGGTCCCTGTTTGGAGGAAAAGTTTGAATGAGGTGGATTATTTTTGAGCTTAATCTTTCAAATGTTGTTCAGACACTGAAAATGTAGAGTCCCACGCTTGCACACACACACATATACGTGAACACGTACATGCGCACACGAGGGGTAGGCTGGGTCTAGGCTTAGGAACTTGGATTGTGAGATCTGTGTCTCTGTGGCACCTGCAGTGAGGAGTCATCACACGGAAGACAGGAAACATGTTCCCGTGTGTGAAGCGTTCCTTTCTAAAATATTTTGTTGCGTTGGCTTATCTCTTCCTGGTGCAGCCGTGAAGATCTAGAACCCTGCCGGCTTCTTAGACATGAGGGGCAAACAGAAGGGCCAGGAGGCCCCCCTGGGTCGCTCCCAGGTCATGTTTGTCCCTCTGTTGCTCTGGGTGCTGGTTTCTGAATGCTGCAGAGGAAAGAGATAAGGAGTCTTGAAATGATTGATCTTATCCAATGTTATCAGGAGCGTAAGGAAGATACCTGAGAAGGAAAAGATGAATTCGCTGAGGCTCGGAAAACCCACTGTAGGCGTGGGCACCTGCAGGGTCGCTGAGTTCCCGAGCACCAACCCCACGCGGAGGAGACGGGGAGGTGTCCATTTCTGGTTTTAAAGTCGTCTTTAAACTGTCTCCTTCTGTAATTGAAACCTGACGCTTTCTTGGTCAGTGTGTTGGTTTATAGCAGGCCATTCATTTGCTTCCATTTTGATCAATCACACCAGCAACTGAATCAACTCCACAAGTATTTCTTTTGTGTGCGATGTCTGTGAAATTCCAGAGAGGCGCCTCACACAGTGAAAGGAAACAGAATGTGAAATAGGCTAAGAAGCTTCAGACTCCTGGGCAGACGGATGTGTAATAATCGTGTCCAAAACTTCTCCACCAACACTGGCTTGTTAACATTTAATCCCTGCTTGTAATTAGTAGTGCGTGATTCCAGAATGTTCCGTGATTCACAAAAACGTCAAATCCTTTTCTGAGTACTTGCTGGGTGAGCTTCGATCCAGGATCCTAACTACAGGGACACAGGAACTTGCTCCCTTGTGTTCCTTCTTCCAGACTAAGATTTGCTGGTCTCTGGGATGGTATTTCTAAAACTCCACCTTCTAGGAAATGCTAAAAAAAAAAAAAAAAAAAGATGAGGTACTTTGGCATTTGGGCTACTTAAAGTGTCAGACGTTTCCCTCCTGAAGCAAGTCACTGGGAGTGAAACCCATGGACACAAACGGAGATGGTGTGTGGGTTTATTTTAGTTCAGCCGAACGACCCCTTCCAAGTGTTGGCAAGTCCTCGGGAGAGAGCACCGCTGAGCAGGAGCTCAAGATTGTTAAGGCAAGACAAGTAAGTCATCATTTAGTTAACTGATCATAGTTTACAGCGTTCTGTAGTGGCCAATCAAATTTCGACACACAAACGTAAGGTTTGTTAGAGACCAATCAATTTTAGAGTTCTTTGTCTTAGGAGAAATTTGAAATGACCAATCACAGGTCCGAAGGGGAGGCGAAGCAGGTGCACAGAAGCGAGAACTCTGTGGTTAAAGGGTGGGATCTAGCAACGGTATTAGAAAACAAGTTAACCTTTAAGTTATAGTTTATGGGTTACGTCTTAGGATTCCCAGAGCTCAATTTCCCAACCCTTGATGGTTCAAGCAGAAGGGCTGAAACAAAGAGTGAAACGATGGTTGGTAATTTTTCACTAGGGTCAGCTTGACCTGAGGAGGGTCTTACAAAGGGGCAGGTACTGTGTGATTCTCGAGAGATCCTCAGGGTCTGCATCTGCATTTCTCGGGTTTAGAGGACAGAGCCTAGGGACGGAATCCCTGACACAGAGATGCAGGTGCACGTTCAGATGCTGGAACTGATGCCGTCGCTTCAGACACGCATCTCCGGTGGGAAAGTACGCACCTAGCGTGACTTGGGGATCACGCAGTGAGTGTTTGGGGGAACGGTGCTAACGTAGGCATTCACAGTCTCCGGTGTGCGGCCCGAGGTCCGTGTTCTGGGATGCAAAGGTCATCAGACTCTGCAGACACTCGAATCCCCGACCTCTGCCCTCTCAGGAGGGCTGGGAGCCCAGGCACAAGCGTGTGGCTGAGACTCGTGGAGCCCTGAGCCCCTGGGGCACATCTTCACGGGCATCCCCCAGGCCGAAGAGAGGAGCATGGCCACGTCAGTGGGGTCAGAGCCCTCGGTGTTATGTGAACAGCAGTTTCGGCCCAGCTCAAGCCCAGTCAGGGCTCTGGGGCCTCCCCAGAGAGGAAGCACGGCAGACAGTATGGACCAGGCTCCCTCAGCTGGCGCTTGCCCGGAAGAAGGAGGCAGCAGGAGCCACGTCAGGTGGCAGACAGGACACGGTTCCTTGGGAGCATGGTCTGCACGGCTGTCCCTCTCTGGCCCAGGGCCCTGGCCTCCAGGGACTCCAGAGGTGGCCCCCAGGGGGCAGGAATGGGGGTGCCGTGTGCCTGGGGGCTGGCAGGCTACGGGAGAGCTTGGGTTTCATGCTCCGTTAGCCTCTAACCTGGTGCAGGAAGGCGTTGGCAGAGAGGCCCTCCTTGGGGGCCAGGGGGCTGCGCTTTGTCTGCCCCTCCGCCTACTTTCCTCCCTCCTCCTTTGAGAATTGAGCTGGTGTCATTTCCAGCCTTGCATCCATTAATAGGCAGGTGTGGAATTTAGACATGCTTACACTTCTGTGGTGGTGGTTGTTTTTTAATAATTGCACTCACCTGGTCCCAATGGAATATTAAACTTCACACTAAGTTTAGGCAGAAAACTAGGCTGGATTTTATACACATTGTGGTGTTTTTCAAACACTTTAATATAGTTGCGCTTAAAGTCTGTCTTGAGACATCATGTCTGTCACCTTAGAATCTAATGTATGTTTTTAATAGTTGATCTGGTTCAGCATATCGCGCCCCCACCCCACCCGCCGGAGAGCACAGCCACCAGGAAGGCAGGGACAGGGGAGCACATCTGTGTTGTGGCGTCCCGACAGCTGGCGTGCTGCAGGTGGAATGTCCACGTCAGGGACACAGCCGTCACGGACCCCTGGAGGACGTCTCTGGGGTTCGCCCCAGAATTGCATCACAGCTTTCTCTAGCTCCAGAAGGCAGGGTCAGATTGTCCTCTTCAGTGAAGGGTAACACACAACGTGGACACAGGCACACAGAGGAGATGTTAGGAGCAGTTTCCGCAAAGCTCAGTAACTCGACGCTCGGACACGTGCACACCTTCCCTTTACGTGCTCTCCTCTGGAGGCCGTGCTCCCTGGCGATTCCTGCAGCAGCTTCCATGCAGGCCTTTCCCTCCAGGCGCCTTCGCCACGGGGTGCAGAGGACAGCCGCACTGGGCCCTGCTCCGTTGCGTTCTCCAGGGCGCCATCACCAGGGCCGGTTTGGAGCCATGAAAGGACCAGGACCATGCAGAGCTTGCACACAACCTCGTGTTTGCATCATCTGTATTCCTTGCACCGGGTCTGTGAGTCTGTCGGGAGGCAGGGATCCTTCTGCAGAAGCCTGGGGACGCCCTGAAGTCCCTGGGGTCCTGACACGGGGCCAGAACAGAGCCCGGGTCCAGTGTAGGCAGACAGAGCTCGCCAGCCCTCCCAGTGCCCTGTGCCCCGCTTTCTGGCCACACGCATCGCCCGTCCTCAGCTAGTTCACACCATGCTGCGCATTGATTCCAGCACCTCTGGAAGCTCGCAGAGAAGCCGCTGGCCAGGAGCCCTGACTTACTGGCACAGCTGACGTCGGCCAACTGACCATTCACTGTCAACGAGATGTGCGCAGAAGGCGCTCGTAAATGCCTGGCCCGTGTTTCAGGGTGGATGACTGTTCTCCCGTTACAGTCAGCTTGAGATTATGAGTATGTCATCCCTACCGAAGTGGTCCGTCCTCACCAGACTGTGCGGAGGAAGGGGGCAATGCTTAGTGTGAGTTTGTTTGACTCTGAGCATCCGGACGTGTAAGCAAGTCGCAAGTTAAGGATTATTTTTACCCTGGCCGGTGGTATTTGCCTTATCAGTTTATTAACTTTATCATGGGAGGTCATTTTCTTTTCCTTGAATAAAGACACAGTAGCAACTCTGGAAATATTAACTGAAATAGGTCATCTGCCACCGACCTGTTGTTGGCCACGTGCAAGTGTGAAAACCCATGATTTCACCATCAAAAAAACACCATCTGAGAATTTCTCCCCCCTCCTTAAATTATGGCAGGAAAAATGTAATTCTGGAGAGACTTTAATGTAGTTGTCACTCACAATTGAATGTCCCAAGTGAAACTGAATATACACACATTTCTTCGGAAAATCCAAGCTTTCATTATGTAATGTGAGATTTAAATATTTAAAATGAAATCAGGAAGTGCCTTGGACAGTGGCGCGCCTTTCATTGCTTACATTCCTGTCTACGAGATGTTAACTGCTGGTTAAACTATAATTTCTTGCCAATTAACACTTTGGAAATAGACATCTTCACTGCCAGCCCGTCAACATTGCCCCAGAGCTGGGGCGGCCCACATCCCTTTGGGTAACTTCAGGGAAGCTGCTGTGTACGTGGGTGTGGATGCGGCTTCAGTGTCCTGCCTGACTTACGTTTTGAGACTGATATTAATTAAACTGTCAAAATAGCTTTCATCTTTTATGTAGAATCTTGCGCCTTCAAAGTGTGGTTTCTCCAACATGCAGACTCTCATTGAGCCATCCGTGGACTTGATTGCTGTATTTCCTTTCATGCTGTTATCTTTGAAGCTCTGATTAACGGAGGCAGTGAGTTTAAGTGTGGCAATTACCTTCAAAAGGACAGGTACTGCTTGCCGTCTGGAAAATGCTTCATCTTGATTATGTATTGGGGCCTTACACAATAGAAAGCTAATTTTTAAATTTCCTTTTCGGCTTGCAAATGGCTCGCAGGGATTGTGTTGGGAAACAGTGTGGGGAACTCCGGGCATGGATGGATCACGAGGTGTGTGTTTGGAGCCATGATTTGTCCACATTTGAGATGACGCAGCAGTGCAGGTCGTCTCCTTCATGAGCGGATCTCCACCGAGAGGCGCCCTCTCCAGATTCTCCATCCACAGAGTTGCTGAGCCCACACTTCGAAGACCTAAGGGCGGGTCCTGATGACCAGTTTCACTTGCTTTAAGTCATCTGTTGAAGAAATAGGTGCACGTGTGCTCATGTGACGTCACAGGGTGAGAATGTCCTAGCCCAGCGCACACGGCCCACGGCTGTGCCGTCTGGGGCAGGGACCAGTAGCCGAGCTGACAGCAGGGAGCCCGACATGGAGCTTGAACTCAGGAATCATGAGATCGTGACCTGAGCCTGCGTCAGACGCTTAGCCGACTGAGCCACCCGGGCGCCCCGAAGAAGTTAGGTCGCTTCAAAGTGGCTGGTGGCTGCGCACTGGACGTGGCACGCAGCCAGGGCCCGCGGGCACTGGTGTGGTGGACACGCGCCTCCACCTGCCGGGGGCAGCACCACGGCGACTGCCCTCTTCTTCCTGACAACCGCCCTTTACATCCAGGGCTCTGGGCAGTTCCTTTAGAAAGGGTTTCCAAATGAGATGAACGCAACCCCACATGTATCTGGGCAAGGATGCTTTTCCAAGCCGGCTCCACACCTCATGCATTCACCTCTAAGCGGGAAGAAGGAGTCCACTGGGGATGATCTCCATCAGGCCTCGCTACTTCTATTTAATGGAATTTTACAGAAATCTTCCAAATCCAGATGACCTGCTTGGCTCCCTCCATCTTAAATCGTGGGATTGACGTTTGCTGGGCGGTGCAGAGGCCTCGTGTTGGCTCCGGTGCGCTCAGGAATGGAGGCCCTTCAGAGCCGCCCCTTTCCCTGCCCCCAGCTTTGGGGGTAACTCTCACAACCTATCTGACCCCCGGGACATAAGCAAAACCCAAACTAATGGGGTAATTGGATTAGAAAATACATCTATTGATCTCTCTCCCTGAGGAAGTCACTTGAACAACCACCTCGAATTTTCAGTGTCACACACGAGGAGAGATCATGATGAGGTTTTAAAACCTAAAGGGAGTTCATGCTGGAACTCGGCTTTTTTAAAGAATAGAGGAGTCAGGTCTTCAGATGCCTTAACATACTACATTATCATTTCATTTTTATTTCGGAATTCTTATTTGATCACTTATATTTAGATAAATCTTCTGCAATTGTTTGGAAACCTTGCTCTGTTGGCAGAGAATTCAGCAGGATTATATTGCTAAATTAAATTTTCAGCTGTATTTCAGGTTTGCCTGACATATATATAGAAGATGATAGATAACAATGCCCGTAATTAGTAATTATGAGCTCTGGCGGGCATCTTCTAATTGTGTATTCCCACACACGGAACTAACTCAGTTAGTATCCCCAGACTATCCAGCTGAATAATTGACTGTTTTTCTTGAATGGCTAAGATTATTTCTTTAATTATTTATTGTAATTGTAGACAGTAAAGTAACACGATCCAATGATCATCTTAAACCTTTGACAGTATTTCCAAGCTTCGAACCCTAACTGTGACGCACCATTCAGGGACACACAGCTTGAGCCCATGAGACAGCAGGCACCAACCAATCTTTGTCACAAGAGCACATCGATGTGTCAGGGAAAACACTGATTTGCTTCAAGTTTTCAAATATTCTGCCTCAATATTATTTATCTACCTAAAATATTGTACGGACTGCAGTTTCATTTTCCAATGGCTCACAACCTTAAATATGTGATTTTTAACTTATTAAAAAGCTTTCAATTAACCAGATATAAATGCAGTATATTGTTCTGCTATAAAAGTCCCACTCAGGACCCTCTGGAGGACATGCAGATGGGGATAGAATCACTGTGAGAGGCTCTGGGGACTTTGAAAACGCACATGAAATGCCTATCTTGCACCTTAAACTACGAATCGCAGAGATTTCCATAATAACGTGAGATAATTAGCCTGAGATCTGGGTGCTGGGAAGTTTAATCTGTATTTCTAAATCTGTTTCTCCATATGGTATTAATTTATACAGTGCTGACTATTCTCAAAACATTAAGTACCACTTATTTCTATTAAATCTGTGTGTTGGGTTTCTCAGGGACCAGTAGAAGGGAATCACATGGACAAGTGATGAGCATTTTCAGGGACTTAACAATGTGATCTGAGGATGGGAGGCCCTCCGTTGTTGCCCTGGAACCTTCCCTGGGCCCTCGGCAGCTGTCCCAGGTCGTGAGGGGGTGATGCATGGAGGACAGTCCCAGCGTCCCTGATGTCGTGAAGGAGGCGGTGCTCTGGGGACTGTCCCAGCAGCCGCCATCCTGGAGCAGGTCCCAGAGGGTGGCAGACCCCCTCACGTGTGGCTGCTCGCACCGACGCCAGCAGGGTGGCCACGGGGATCCCACGTCTGCCCCTGACTGCCCGTGGGGCAGAGACCACTGCCAACTGGCTCTGCTTCCTTGGGTTTCAGGAAGGTTAAATGCCGTGAAACGTGTCCAAAATTATACAGTATAGACTCAGCAACACTTTATCAAGAAAACTTTGTACAAATAGCAATCTTTTTCATATTCATTCAAGGATTTTTTTCCTATTCACATTCAAGGCAGCAGAAAACACTCTGGCCTGAGCGGGCCGGGCCGGGGTCTCTGGGTGGCGGCAGCACCCTTGTGACCCAGACCACGTGCCGGCAGAGTGACAGCGTCCTCCCTCCATCCAGATGTGGCCAGTGCTGAGGCGGTGGTCCTGAAACAGCACCGTCACCCCGCTGAGCCAGGGAGCAAGTTCTGCTGTTTCAGACGCAGACCCTGCGTGGCCTGCCAGAGGGAGGCCTGGCCCGAGGGGGGACACAGCCTCACCGGCTGCTTCCACAGTATTGTCACGTGGACATTCTGACGTGCTCTGTGTCCCCTCCGACCTTCCCGTGAACCAAGGAAATCCCTCACTAGGTGAGGAAGCAAACATAGAAGGCCTTTTCCCCCAAGATAGTTTTCGCTGTTTCTGTCACTTAAAGAATTGAGAGATAATTGCACTTAATTTCCCCGTCTGGGTCTCAATCCCATTAGTTAACAGGGCCTCCAACGACTTGCATCACAGCCTGGGAAGACAACCTAAAACTTCTTCCGCTGCCAAACATGTGTTGATCCTTTTTTTCTTTAGAAAACTTGGAACTGGTCAGATTAAGAGGAAATTCTCACTGAAACAACAAACGATTCTCCCACTTTCCTTTGCAACGGGCAAGGGCACCCGTGGGCTTCCGTGCACCGTGGAGGATTAAACCCAGATCAAGCCATGAGAAGTCAGACTGAGCTCTGTACGCCGTCTGAGCAAGAACCAGGCTCGTGACAGCCAGAGACTGGAGAGGGGCCTCCCTCCCAGTTCTGCCACCGGGTCCTGGCTGGACTTAGGACGTGTGTCAACCCATGGGAACCTCTGTCTTCTCATCTGGGAGATGGGAAAACAAATCCCATCTACTGCAAGGTTTCCAGAAGCCTGCGTAAGAAATGAGGTGCTGGGCGTGGGGTTGCCACAGCCCCCGACCCCCAGTCACGGCGGCTCGTGCACGCGCACCTCCAGTCAGATCTCCTGAATATTCACGTGGACGCTTGGGAACAATCTCCAGAGAGAGGATGGATGGCGCCCGGATCGCAGTGGCTGGCAGCACCGGCCATTTCTGCTCGCTGGGCATGGACGCCGCAGCGGCCGCCCCCGCTGACCGCTCGATCCTGCGTGGCCCTGCTGTGCTGGCTCCATCCCCACCACAACACGGAAAGAGAGCCCGAGGAGGCCCCGTTCACAGGTGCGCAGGCTGAGGTGGAGAGGATTTAATTTGTCCCAGGTCACATCCCTCACTGGAAGCAAGGAAGAGTTAGTTTAGCTCTCGTAGACCCAGAACAGAAGTGTACGGATTCCCCTTCCCAGAAATCCTGGTGGAAGAGGTGTGGGCACATCCTTGTCTGCGGGTCCGTAGATCTGTAGCTGCTCCCCGCAGTGAGTGTCGGATGTCCGGCCAGGAGCGTCACTGCCCAGTCATGCTACGTCAAGTGTATCCAGGCAGGTGCATGAACCTGAAAGCACATTTTCCATTCGGGGAAGAAAGAACAGTAGAATGGCCGTTTGATATTTTCCCCAGAAAATAAATCATTCGAAGAAAACTCTGATGGTTAAAAAGAAACACTGGAAAACTAATGTGAGTAGTCCATTTGCCCCTGAGAGCCCCCAGACCACCAGGGAGAGCCACAGTAAACCTCAGAGTACCTTTTATTTATTTATGTTTTAGTATAATTTACTGTGAGGTTAGCTAACCTATGGTGTAGACAGTGTGCTCTTGGCTTCGGGAGTAGATTCCGGGATTCGTCGCTTACATACAACACCCAGGGCTCATCCCAGCAAGTGCCCTCCTCAGTGCCCGTCCCCGATTCTCCCCACCCTCCCCCGTAGACTACGTTTTAAATGAGAGTGGCTGTGTCGTAATTCCTGGCCCACTGGTTCTGAAGACCCCTCCACTCCACGCAGATTTCCCACATCAAACGCCAACAGTCCACGCAGGGGAAGGCGCATGCTCGGGGTGCACCTGCTGTGCCTTTCCCTCATGGCCCACTCTGTCCTCCCGCCAACACTCGGCCCGGGCCCATCTCATTCGGAAAGCCGCCCCTCCCACCCCTGCGTCAGTCTCTCCTCAGCTTCCGCGAGGCTCCGGTGCCTGCTCTGGTCCTGCTCTGGTCCTGTCGCCCTTCCCTGTGATATGAGTGTGAGCGCAGAGATGCCAGAGTCTCGGGCTCAAGATCAGTGTTTACTTGCTGGAACCCTGAATCTCACAGTGTGACAGTTCAGATGATGCCTGGGGTGCAGGTGACCATGGCGGCCACACGAAAGGAACTGAAAGGGCTCCGCGGCCCCGTGAGCGCAGCTTTCGGGTGTCCTTCGGCGCAGCATCCTTAGATCACCTCAAGCCAACTCCGTATTGTTACACAATTAACTTGGTGGTTTGACAGGGAAATGGATGATTATATTGGAAACAGGTGATTTTTTTTAAGCAACTGGAAAAGCATCAAGTTGGACCTACTCCTAGTGTTTACTAGGAGACCAGAGCCGCCCTGGCAAACACCCCAGTGGTCGGGCTTTGCTGATGAGTGGAAGAAACTAGTCTTACACACGAGCCCTGAATGTGATTTGTACCGAAGCCAATCTGTAGCCTGGCCAGGCCTCCAGGAAGCTGCCCCACAATTTGCTGCTCTGCACACACCACGCTACAGCACCAAACCATGCTTCCACTTTGGTGGCTCTTGAAACTGTGCGGGCACACGACCCAGTGTGAAGACAGCATAACCCCTCTCTGGCCACCCAGAGTCACTCTGCCTCACCCTCCCCAGCTTGAGCGAAGCCCGCCGTCCTTATATGTGCTCGGAGAAGCTGCCATTTTAACCAGCGTCTCCACGACGCACTTCTACAACAAAATCAGTTAAAGGATCTGTATCATCACCCTGGAGCATCATAAGGTGAGAAGAGGCGACGGTAGAGCCTCCAATGATTGTGGAGACAGATTGTAACACTCTGGAATTTTGTTTTTATTTACGAGCTCTCTACACAGGAAGTCCAGCGTTTTGCCAAATTGCACTAAACACATTTGGGAGATGTGTCATTTGGAAGGAGGGTGGGGGACATGTCTGAGGATGACTGTGACTACTTAACGGCCAGGCTGGAGGCGGGTTCCGGGAGTGCCTGTGCTTCCGCGTCCTAGGCGGATCTTTGCGCTGTGCCGACCCCAAGGGGTCCCAGTCCTGAGAGTGCACACGCCGTTCGCTGCGAGACGGACACCGCAGCCGAATCTGGCCCGTGTGGAGTTTCCGTGAGCGCCTTCCGCGCCCTCTCAGCAAGGCGAAGACGAGCGCACCCATGTCACGGCAGGTGGAAGCTGTTAATCCGCAGGCCTGTGTTTCGCTGTTGCCCTTCATCGTCACCCCCGCTACTGCCAGGGCGTGACATGTCCTAAGAGTCCATACTCCCCCCAGGGCCACAGCAGGGCCCCGGTGCCCAGTGAGTGTCCCTCGGAGCGCTGGGGGCGGTGCGGACTGTGTGTCGGCACCGGGGAGGCCACGACGGGGCTTTGCAGATAAAGACTCTCTTTCCGGAAGATGGACGACGTGGAGCTGGCGAGCATGGAAACAACGACCTAGTGTCCGTTTGTCGCACAGGATACTCCACCAGCCACCCTGCCTCACGCTCTCACTGGTCAGTCCCCTTATCCGCGTGTATTCGCCACATGCAACACACTGATGCATCCACGTGACGAAGTAGTGCTGAGAGAAGCGTAGGAAGGACCCCGTTTGTGAGTGGGCCACCTCAGTTCCTCAAGTCCTCGAGGAGTGAGGAACGCGCTCCAGTCAGTGACCCTCGTCCAGGGTGGGCAAGGGGGCGAATTTCCACTTCTGAGAACCACACAGAAGGAAGTGACAAGCTATTGCCGGACGATCTACCCACACACGTGTCCCCTCGTCTTTGGACATGCCGATGAGACCCGCTCGGAAACAGGAAGTGAGTTTTGCGGCCTCTGCACTATGGGATCTGGAGCTGGTGGCGGCGGCGCCTCCGGCTGCTGCCCGCTAGGTGCCAGCAGGCCTCCCCTCCCCCACCCAGTATGACTCCATCAGGAAAGTTCCTCAGACATTGCCAAGGGCCCCCTGGGAGAGCCAGGAGGCCGGACAACCCCAGCTGAGTGCCCCCAGCCAGCACACGGAAGTATCTGACATGGGGGCCCAAGAGTCCCCACATCAGAATCCTCAGGGCAGGGGCCCCTTGCTCGCCGTGCCCCCATGGTTTGTGTTGCTCACCGCTCGGGTGATGGATGGGATGGGTCAGGGCGCCCCCCTCTGCGTACGTCTGCTGCCCCTCAGCTCCACGCAGATGAATAGCCAAGCAGCCTGGCCACACCTCCAGCCTTCCCTGGGCTGGCCCACCAGTGCTCCCCAGCCAGTCCCTGCGGCTGCCAGCGTGGAGTGGCCTCGCCAGCACAGGATGGCGCACTTTCTCGAGGCTGGTGGGCACCGCTGGCCTCCAGAGTGAACCGTGATGCATCAGAGCTCAGAGCAAGCATCCACTGGCCCCGCTGACCCCCACTGGCCCCGCTCACCCCGCTGACCTCTACTGACCCCGCTGACCCCAGCTGACCTCCCCTGACCCCACTGACCCCCACTGATCCCGCTGACCCCCACTGACCTCTGCTGACCCCTACTGCCCTCCACTGACTCCACTGACCCCCACTGACCCTGATGACCCCCGCTGACCCCTGCTGACCCTGCTGGCCCCGCTGGCTCCGTGGACCTGCATGGTCCATGTAAGTTAAGCTTCCCGACGGCAGAAGTTATTTTCCTCTGTGATACTAGCTGAGGAGCACGAACATGCCCGTAGACTGTTTCTCCGCAGCCAAAAATGTGCTTCTTGAAGAATGTGGGTTTTCTGAGGCTTGCGTTTCACTCGTTACAGCAATTCACCGGTTCTGAAACTGCGTAGCCCCTAGTGACCCGGGAGGAGACCCACAGGTCCCGGAACACACCGGAACCTCCCGGAACTCTTCTCCCCAGCGACCTTGGCCAGGTCCTAAAGCTACGGGATTTTTCCCTGAGCTCATCCAGGCCGGTTATGTACCTGGCCCGGCACCGGGCATCAAGGGTACCACACGTCTCCCCAGAACGAAGGAGTTTGGAGCCTGGTGCGTACCACTCACCCAGAGAAATGCTGCCGTGGTGGTAGGCCTGGGGCCGGGAGGGTGGAGGCAGACATTGCCGGGGCCTGAGAGTCCAGAGAGACGCAGGGAAGACCTCCCATGTCAGGCGCAGAATAGAAACAAAGGGAAGGAGGCGAGAGCATGAGAGAGCCAGGCCCCATGTGGGGCACCCGCAGGCATGTGTGTGTGGTCCCGATACCGTCGGGCTGCAGAGGGTGGTGACGCATGAGGCCAGCAACAACCAGGAAGGGGAAGGGTGAGGTGCGCAGGATGCAGGATGCAGGAGCAAAGTGGGGACAGCAGACCAGACACCATTCACAGATGTCGTGGGTTAGGCTTGGGCCAGACTGGCCCGGGGTACGGGAGGGTCGCGGTCCCTTCTGGAAGACGGACCCAAGGGACGCCCATGCACAAGGCCAGCCAGAGAGGGCTGAGTGCCCAGTGTGAGGTGGCCAGACGCAGTGTTGTCCGTGACAGGAGCTGCGGCCCAGGGGGTGTGTGGGCTGAATGCGAGTTGGGAGGCGTTCACCGCCGACAGGGGAGGCCCAGGTGGGGGTGTGTCCCAGGAGCTGGAGAGACAGAATGAAGTCGCCCAATAGTGGAGGAGCGAGAGAATTGTCAAGAAAGAAATGGGGCATGGTATGCTCCCATGCTTGGGGCTCAGCACACTCACAGGCGTGGGGACTTGAAAATGGGCCTTTGCATGCAGTCCTTGGAGGCCCTTGGAGCAGTGGGGAAGCAGCAGGCAGTGTGCAGAGGTGAGGGTGGAGATGGTACAGGGGAGGGAGGCAGGGAAGGTATGGGGGAGGGAGCAGGGAAGGCACGCACAGGTTAGGGGACAGGGAAGGCACAGGTGAAGGAGGAAGGTACAGAGGGTGGGGAATGTATGGGGGATGGGAGGGGGAGGTACAGGTGAGGGGAGGTGGGAAGGTACAGGTAAAGGGGGTGGGAATGGTAAAGGGGAGGGGGGAGGTACAGGGGAGGGTTGTGGAGATCATCAGGTGACAGAGGTGTCCATAGTAAAGGCAGTGGGTGGAGGTGGCCTCTGAAAGGGAGAAGGGACCTTTCACGCGGGCTGTGTAAGACGGAGAAGGAAATTGTGGGTAGAGGAAGACCAGGATGGAGGGCTGGGCATGCGCTGGCTTGGGAGGAGGAAGAAACGGATGGAGAGAGATGGGGCACAGCAAGTGACCGCGGGCAGCACACAGATGGGTGCAGTGACGTCAGTCTGTCACACATTTCATCATAGATGGGGGGGGGTTGCTTTATCCCCACTTTGCAGATGTGTGAGATGTGGTGAAAACTGTGTGGCTGCAAGTCCCGCGGCCGCTGAGGGGCTGCCCGGGGACCCAGACCCAGACGCCTGCGCTGACCAAGGTTGCAAAGCTGCTGAAAGAGGGCAGCCAGGCAGGGGGCGGGGGGACCGGCCAAGGCCAAGGCCAGCCACAGGCAGAGGGTTCCCCGGGGCGGGCAGAGCCAGTGCAGGAGGAAGGGGCTTCCTAGCGGCTGAGATTGGACCCCGCAAGCCTGTGGGGCATGTGGGCACCCTTCTGTGGGTTTCCCCAGAGCGGCCCACTCCACACTTAGACACTACCCGCCCGACCTGCAGCGAGGCCCTCATACACCCCTGTGGACCCCTACAGACCCGAGAGGAGCCAGGCAGCACCCGTGAGGGTGGGCCTTCAAGGAGGCTGGTGCCAGGGAAAGTGTGGGAGCCGGAGAGGAAGAGAAGGAACAGGTGAGTGCAGGGAGGGAGCAGGTGGCTGGAGTGAGTGCCTCAGAGGTCAGAGACCCAAACAGCGTAAGGTGCAGGGCGTGTGCGCCTTCCTGACTCATTGAAACTCGATGGAGACCAGCCCCCCCACCCCGCCCCCCGCAAGCCAGCTGCCGCAGCCACTTTGACAGCGAGGGTGGGGCACTCCGGGTGAGGATGTCCAAGTCCCCCGGAGAAGGCAGGGACGGGGCAGAGGGGACCGGGGCTTGGAGGATGGTGTGCAGGACGCGAGAAGAGGGGGTGTCCCAGGGGGACAGGGAAGGGCACCCAGTGGCACTTCTGTGGCCCCAGGCAGCCTCCCCCCGGAGGCCCGCGTGCATCTATCCAACACGCGGAGCAGTCTGTGTTTGAGCCCAGGACTGCATACGGCCCTGAATCTCCCAGAATAATGCCTGGAATATGGTCTGTTTTCAGTAATTTTCCTTTAGAGCTTGATCCACATTAGGGGGGAAATATCTAAAGTTTAAAAAGGCGGTGTTCGATGCTCCTCTGGTGTAGACAAGGTTCAAGCCCGTATTTCCAACAACGGCCTTCCCCCAGTTGTCTCCCGCCTTCCAGAGTCTCTTTCGATGCACTCATTTAAAAATGCGTCCAGTTCGCCATCTTCACATGCAGTTTTGAGGGCTTTAAACTCCGATCATCCTGACATGACAAACTCATTTTATTTTATCACTTGCCGACTTTTATTGGATGACATCTGAGGTTTTATTTATCAGGAAACCCATCCCCACAGGTCAAGCGGTAACTGGGGAGGACTGTAGGGAACGGGAAAGGGCATTGAAAGCCCTGGAACAGAACAGCGGGAGATGGGAATGAGTGCTGCCCAGTGCAGGACGGTGACTTGGGGCAGCTTCTGGAAATCATAGGCGAAGCTTGCCCAGTCTGTTCCCCCGGGGGGCACGCCACGCACCCCCGAGAGACTCGCGCGCGCGTGCGGCCAGGCATGCGGCAGTGCTCACTCGCCCATGGCCACGTGGGTGCGTTTGCACTGCACTGTGCTGAAGGAGTCTTCCGTGGGCTCTCCCCGTCTGCAGGAAGAGAAATCATCAGGGGCGTCTGGGGGGCTCAGCCCGTTAAGCGTCCGACTTTAGCTCAGACTGTTATCTCGAGTCCTTGCGTTCAAGCCCCGCGTCGGACTCTGTGCTGACAGCTGAGAGCCTGCAGCCTGTTTCGGAGCCTGTGTCTCCTTCTCTCTCTGTCCCCCTCCCCAGCTCGTGCTCACTTGCGCTCTCTCTGTCTCAAGAGATAAACAGTTTAAAAAAAAATTAGAAAAAAAAAAAGAAAAATCATCAGCTGTAATGGAAAACACATGCATGTGAAAACGGACTAGTTCATCCTCACTGAGCCCAGAGAGGATGTCTCAGGAACTCAGGTGGCTTTTAAGGAGACATTTAATGTAACTTCATGTCCAGATGCATCTGTATTCCTCGGGGGATTGACCGTGCCCGGGAGGTGGGGAAGCCTGATGGGCAGGGCAGGGGGAGGCGCATGGCCAGTGAGGGGCACGCACACGAGCAAGGGTTGGGTGGGGGTGATCTGCAAACCCTGGTCACCTCTCCACCGATGTCTACACGGCTCCCAGTGAGCGTGTCTGAAAGGGCGCCATGTCCTCACATCACATCCATGTCCATTAGAAGAACAGTATGTGCTCATCAGAAACATTCGCCAAACCCACCGGGAAGCAGAAGAGAGAACCGTCGCCCTCGCCCCCTCGGGGATGACCCGGTGAACGGTTTTCTGTGCCTCTGACCTTGTTTCTCTGCACACGTGTTTCCTTCATAAGTGCATCCCACCTGCACCCGGACAGACTTTAGCCTGTCCTGCTTAGCAGGGTGCAGAGCCGGGCATTGCCCAAGAGGCATGAGCTGTGCGGGGACAGCGGCATGCTAGGTCTGAACTCACTCAGCCTGGTGGCTCCTGCTGCATTTGGGGGCTTCACACTTTCCGTCTGTCATGAGTGATCTGTGAGCCCAGTGTCCCCACTGTGTCCCCCACTGTGTCCCCCGTGTCCCCCACCATTTCTCCCGCCGTGTCCCCCACCGTGTCCCCCACCATGTCCCCACCGTTTCCCTCACTGTGTCCCCCCACCATTTCTCCCGCCGTGTCCCCCACCGTGTCCCCCACCGTGTCCCCCAGAATTTCTCCCACCGTTTGCCTTGTTTTTTAGGCCACAGGTTCAGAAAGGCCCGGTGGGTCGCAGGAGGTGGGTGGGGGCCTGGCTCCGGGCAGGGGACGGGAAGGCGCCTCTGCTGACGGGACTCCTGTTTCCCTGGCAGCCGTGTCCTACGCAAACTACAAGAAGACGCCGCCGCCCGTGCCCCCACGCACCACCTCCAAGCCCCTGATCTCCGTGACGGCGCAGAGCAGCACCGAGTCCACGCAGGACGCCTACCAGGACAGCCGTGCCCAGCGGGGGTCCCCGTGGCCCCAGGACAGCCGTGGCCTCTACAACTCCACGGACAGTCTGGACAGCACCAAGGCCATGAGCCTGGCCCTGGAGACGGCCGCGGCCCAGCGCCTCGCGGCCGAGGGCCAGGGCGGCTCCACGCCGACCGTCGACAAGGCCGTCCTGGTGTCCAAGGCCGAGGGCTTCCTCCGGAGCCGGCACTCCTCCATCGGGGTCCAGGTAGCCTCTCTCTGCCGCCCGCTCGGCGGGCTCCGCGAGTAGCTAAGGGACTGACGCCGGGCGCCCCGGGGCCCTGGTGGGGTGTGTGGCCTCGAGGGCCTCAGACGCGAGAGCGAGCTGGGCCCAGCTCGACCTCGGCCCCTGGGGCGACTCAGGGCCCAGTCTCACGCCTGCCCCTGCCACCCAGGGGCACTTTCTAGGGGCTGGCTGCTTAGAGGGTGTGCAAGCAGCTCATTTTGATGCTTCGGAAGGATGGTATTTTGCTGGACCCTGGTTTTTTGTGGCCAGACACTTAAGTGGGGGGAAGGGCAGTGGGAATAAACCGATAAAAGGAAGACAGGCCTCTGTGGTGCAGACCGAGGCGAGCCCCCAGCTGCTCAGGACACAGCCCCCAGGAGGCACCGGGGCACTGGCCATGGGCGCTCTGGGCCTGTGGCGCTGCTGGCCGAAGCGAGGGCTGGCCGCCCCCGAGGCCCCGGCGTGCTGCCGGACGGGGTGTGGCGGTCTCCGGGCCGCCTCTCCCTGTGCCCGCACGGGGGGCGGGAGGCACGCTGTGAGGACCAGGAGCCCTCTTGCCGCCTCACGCCGACCCTGTCTTGCCTGGCCACACATCCCGAGGCATGGCGAGGCAGGGTCCTCCTAGGGTCCTGTGCAAGCGTGCTTCGCCTCCATCCAGCCTGTGTCCCGCCTGAAGTTCTGGAATCAGAGGACTTCCTGGCCTCCAGGGAGCGGGTGAACGGAGCCTGGCCTGGGGGCCACACAGGCCGGGCGCTGGCGTGAGGGGCAGCGGGCACGATGTCCTGGGCACCCCAGGGGCGCGGGAGGGCAGGCTGGGGAGACGGCCCGCTCGACTGGCCCTCTGAACCAGGTCTCCACACTGTGGCTTCGTTGTTTTGTTTAGGATTCTGAATTCCCAGAGCGTCAGCCATACCCAAGGTCAGATGTAAGTACCAAAATGTACTCCAAAGCCCAGTACGCATGAATTTTTATTTTATCTCCCTGTTTTGGGTTCTTCATACAACCGCTCTGTCACCTCTCTCTGTCCTGATTCTATATGCCAGGCCCTATGCTAGGTGCTCCCCGCCAACCACCCCCCCCCTCAGTGACGTGTTAGCCCCACTTTGAGGACAACAAAGACAAGGGCAAAACAGGCCAGTAACACTGCAGACCCTGGGCTTGCAGGGCCACAGCGGTGGGACGGGGGACGCCAGGGCTCCTGGCCGTCCTGGCTCTGAAGTCAGGTCCCCAGAGAAGACGTGTGAGGTCCTCACGTTACCGAGGCCGACTACACACTCCCGGGTGCCCACGCACCCTCCGCCTGCCACCTGCCACGGGCTTCCTCCTGGCCACCCACACCAGCCGTGGACAAGGGTGGGAACGTCAACCTCTGACATCATCTGAGAAGAGTGGGAACGCGCTGTAGTGAGGTTACCGGCTGCTCCAGGGGCCCCCTTCCTGCCTCCGCCTCACCCCCGAGACGCCCCCCATGCTTTTACCTGCCCTGTGGCCCTTTCTGCTTCTCGCAACCATGCCTCTGCTCTGCGGGAGTGTCCCCCCCACCCCACTGCTTCCCACGGTCCCCGCGCCCACCCCCCCAAGCCCTTCCTGGCGCAGCCCCCACACCGCCCCACCCCCCTTCACACCCCAGCGCCTAGCACAGCGCCTGGCACATAGCGAGTGCTCGGTAAATGTCGGATAAGTGGTGCGCGGGTGACGTGGCTGAGTGGGCCCTGGGAACCGGTGTGAGTGCACGCGTGGGCCGGATCCAGCTGTCTTTTGTGGCAGGAAAAAGGCACAATATCTTGTGAGCCTGTAACCTAGCAATTGTCAGACTGAAGAGCACAGAGGAGCCCAAAGAAACCAGCACAGAAACCCATCTTAGAGTAAATGAAAGTCGAAGGAGTGAAAGGTAGAGGAGTGTAGGAAGCTAACTCAGAGGGAGGCACAAAGAGGTGGGGTGAGCGGAGGGCGCGGTCCCCCGCGGACACGCAGAGGAGCAGCTGGCGGGCCGCATACTCAGGCTCGGGACATCAGCCCCCAGGGGCTGTAGTCACCACATCCAAGTTACCAATGGGGACACTGAGGCTCAGGGGTATGCCACCTGCCTCCGGGTACAGAGCCTGAGTGTCAAAGCCCAGACAGAGGACAGGACGGGGAGGGCCGTGCGGACCCTCTGCGAGCCTGACCGGGCTCCCTTCCGGTGGCCCACGTGGGCAAGAGCAGTCCGCCCGGTCTGTCCGTCCTGCCACTGCAGAGGAGGATCGCTGGCGTCTGACGCACTCCTGGGGGCAAGGCCCGCCAGACCACTGACCGCTCTCCCGCAGCCGCAGAGGACAGCAGACAGTGGTCACCACAGGACGTTTTCCGTCCATGCTGCAGGTTTGGGGGTAGAATTCCAGGCCCTTCTCACGTGTCAGCCTCGTGAGAGACGGTCCCGTGACGAGCCCGCCATCTGGCCCTGCCGCCCTTTCCCTCACTCAATGGCGACAGGCGCCTGTCCCCTTCACGTTCCCCTTCTGTCTGCGTCTGTGGTCTGTCCCTCATTGCCGTGCTTCTCCTTTGCTTGTGTGTGTGTGTCTGTGTCTGAGTCCTCAGAAAGTGTCTCCTGTCCCTGGGCACCACGGTTTGGTTCACACTCAGACATTCCCTGGGCCCCCTGGCTGGGCCGGCCCCGCCCCGACGTGCGAGCGCCACCAGGTCGTGGCCCTGGTGGGAGGCATCAGGGCAGGCCCCTTGGTGTCCTGCTCAACGTCCCCCTGGGCGAACGTGGGTCTGCCGGCTGACGTGCCCCTCCCCTACGAGCCTGAGCCGTCGCACGGCCAGCAAGCCTCCCGCCACCTGCTCTTGGACCCGCTCTGAGCCTGTCTCGGCAGCGAGGCTGGCAGATCCCACTTCAGTCTTGGGTGTGTAATAGGTCCCCAAGGGGGACACGGCCACCGTGTGCCTGCCTAGATATGCGTGAGGCTTTGAAGGCAGAGCATAAATGGTCTGCATTTAGCCCCCAAAGACACACCATCGCAGCCATGGCCATGGCAGTAGGCTGCACCCTTCGCTCGGGTCCTGGGGAGGTGGCGCTATTCAGCCTTGACTTCCCACAAACCCCTACATGTGGGAGAGGGGGGCCAGGGCACACAGGGCCACCTCCTGTCCCGCTCACACTCGCGACATGCACTTGCTCACACACATGCACCTGCACACTCACACATGCACTCCTGTGTACACTTGTGCTCACATGCATGCACACTCAACACAGTGCACTTGTGGGCTCACACCTCACACACCCACAGCCATGCAGGTAACTCACACCCATAATACACTGGTATACACCCACACTTGCACACTCAGACATGTTTATACCACACACACGTGCAGGCATGCTCGTGCATGTACTGTGTGTGCACGACTGATGTGTGTGCAGCTATTCACATAAGTATTCACATGTGCTCACACCCACATGTGTGTGCACACTCATGCATATGTGCACACATGCACTCACTGTGTGCCTGCTCGTGCACACAGTCACGCATACATGTGTATTTGCTCGCATGTGCACAGTCACGCATGTGAATGCACATGCAGACACACGCATGTGCACACTACACTAGAGCACGTAGTCGCTCATGCATGTATGCACACACACACTCATGCACAGTCACATGTGCACACACACACACACACAGCACAGGCCTTCCTGCCTCTCACCACGGCACGGTGCATCATGCAGGGGGAGGCAGTGCGGGGCTGCAGGCTCCTGGGAGCCAGGACACTCATCTGTGATGGCAACTGCCACTTACTGCAGTGACTAGGGAGACATCCGTGCCCATTACTCAGGGAGCCCTTCAAACACAGCATTTGCTTCAAAACGAGTTCACTTAAAATGAGCAATTTTGTTAATACATCTTTCCGCTCGATGCCCAGAACATGGGAGGAAATGAACACAGGCCTATATTTCTCAAACCTTTTAAGATCACTCGACTCTTCTAGCCAGAGTCTCCTCTTGGGAAGACATTCCTTTAATTTCCTTCCCACTGTGCAAAGTAGTAATTCCTATTCTTTGTCTTAAATTTGCTTCCCCCCCCCCATCTATACAAGGGTCTCTACTCCCAGGATTTCTCAAATGGATAAATATTTATCTCATCAAGAGATCTATGATTTTATCCCCCCTCCCTCAGTCTTACCTTCTGACAATCAGAATAACTACATTTTCCCCCTGGGAGAGTTGCGCATGATGCCACTGTCAATCCGTGAGAGCCCTCCAATGTAATGTCTGTACCGTGACGTGCCTGACAGAGTTCACAGGTGAGGTGTGAAGACAGACCGTTGGCACTTGCAGTGGAAAAGCGCATGTGACTCTGACTTCCTGTGGAGTTTTACGTCAGTCAACGGAAGTGTCCTATGTCCTTTCGTGTTTCAGATTAGGAAGACGAGATTCAACAGAACCTAAGAAACTCACCAGAGAGTCCCATGGCCAGGGAGTAGCAGAATCTGGCTTCAGAACCTATGCCCTCCTCCTTCACTAGGAACATGAGAGAACCCAGCAGAGGGGATGTGCAGGCAGGACAAGGGGGAACGTCCTGTCGTTTGCTTGTATGTTCAGTCACCTGTGTGACGTGTTTACATGCCTGTAATGTGTGCGTGTTTCATGTGCGCATGCATAGCTGGTGACCACACTGCCCGCACCACTGGCTAGTATGCCCTGGACCATAAGCATCTTCCGTATCGTAACTGCATAGTGTTCTATGTCTTGAGCAAACCATAACTGACCCCATGTCACTGTTCTCCATGACCCGCCCCCCCGTGTTTCACCTTCCACATACCACTACGATGAATGCCTCACACACTGGCCAGAATAAAGTAATCTCATAGACCAAAATCCTAAAAGTAGAAATGAAGCAAATATTCTGGACATTTTGATGATCAATCCCAGTGCTCTTTCCATGGCAGAAGTCTTTCTAAAAGTATATGTATGCATCGATCACCCCCATATTATGTTTCCATCACACTCGACAATATCGACCAAAGTTGTCAAGCATAGTAACACCTTTGACCCACAAATCACCTATGCTGTTGAAATTATCATAAAAGCACGCACACAGACGTGCAGATGTAGATCTATAGCAGCAGCATTAATAATGGCAGGAAACTAGAAATAAGCCAATTATCCCTCCATCGAAGACCGATTACAAATAAATTAGGTTATGTTCATAAAACGGCACAGCAAGCAGTTAAGACACAAGGAAGGTCTGTTTGCTCTGACAGGGGACGACATTTCAAATACTTTAATTGTCAGTGTGATCTTCTTGTGTGTAGTTAACAGTCTCCATGTCCAGGAAGGTGATGTTTATCAAAGCCATGGCCCCCTTACAACTAGAAAGAGAAATAGAGACAGCAGCAAGGTTAGGATTTTGATGCTGCAACAACGTGCTTCCTCCTGGGTCACCCCATGTCAAACCACACAACACAAAGGGGAGTGACCTGCGTGCACATGTTTGGGACTCCAGCAGTAAGAAGATGGGTTGCACTTGGTTACTCACCGGGAGCTCTGGGGTCTTCGTGAGGCCAGATTTATTCTGGCCACGGAGGACCAGGAAGAGCATGGTGCTGCAGTGAGAGACCCAGGTGTAAATTCGTGTTCTGCCCCAGTGAGCTGTGCACCCCCAGGCACATTTCTCACCTTCTCTGATTCACAGCAGTCCAACGTGGCAGGAAGTAACAGCAGGATTATGGGGCACTCTGTGCCGCAGTGCTTCCTATGCTCCCTGCACACTGCCTGTGCATGGTCAGCATAAGATAAATGCCACCCCTCAAGATCACCGTTTCTCTTGGCCACAAAGTTAGTCAGCCCTCCGTGCTGTGAGCTCAGCCTCAGGGCCGCCACAAATTACAATCACAGTCTCTCATGATCACAAAAGAGAATGTCACAATTATTTGTTTGATGGGTTGTATCTTACCCTTGTGGCAATCGTGAATTTTTTTTAATGTTTTCATTTATTTTTGAGAGAGGGAGAGAGAGAGAGAGAGAGAGAGAGAGCGTGAGCAGGGGAGGGTCAGAGATAGGGAGACACAGAATCTGAAGCAGGCTCCAGGCTCTGAGCTGTCAGCACAAAGCCCGACACAGGGCTCAAACCCACGAACTGTGAGATCATGACCTGAGCCGAAGTCGGATGCCCAACCGACTGAGCCACTCAGGCGCCCCAAATGTGAATATTTTTAAGGGTAAAAATGTTATACGACTTAGTTATGACATTTTAGATTGGGGTCAAAGCTCTACTGATCCAGTCAGTAATATTTCCTGGGAAAAAGGAAAGGGACGTTTTCGTAGCCAGGGTAATATTTATGATTAAACTGACCTTTGGTTTCACAGAGTTTTCGCACTGTGAGTTTGGGGCTTTTTCACAAACTGGAGTATGCCAGAGCTACCCTGTGTCCCCTTTACCCTGTCCATGGTCCTTAAATGCCTTCTGGGTTTGGGAGGCATTTTGGCAAAGAGAAGCACAGTAAGGATTTCATGTGAAATGCACAGTTTCTGTTCAGTTCGGACATGGCCTTGCTGGGCACAGTCCTGTGAGCAAACAAGAGACACCTGTGGGCGGGAACAGACAGACAGATTGCCTTGGCGTCACCAGTAAACACTGAAATTCTTTTCCGTGTGTTTCTGTATGTGGGTCCCGCTACCAGTGCCCTCTGTCAAATGGCTTACGTTGTCGCTAGCTCTCTTTGGTTCATGCTGTCTTACTTTCTCCACCGCAGGGTGCAACAGGAGCTCTGAAGCCCTCTAGTAATGCAACCCAGCAAAGCCTATTTCTTGCCTTAGCTGAATTCAGCAATTTTATTTGCATCCATTTAAGAGATCAGAGCGCAATGCTGAGTTCAAGTAGTTATGTAAAATTTGATGAAACACTGTAGCGATGTAATTACACCAGTACAATGCATTTTCCTCTCTCTGTGATTTTTTGCTGGGTCAAGTGCAACTCTGTATTAATTAAATGCGCAATTAATTACAGCAAATGAACACACACAAAACAGTCCCTTTCCCAGGTCCCCTGTCTCGGTTCTAAAATAAGATGTTGTGTGTTGCACTAGGTGGAAACAGCCACGGACTCTGACACGGAGAGCCGAGGCCTGCGGGAGTACCACTCGGTCGGCGTCCAGGTGGAGGATGAGAAGCGGTAACTCAGCCCTTCCCCAGCGTCCTGTGCCCCCCGCAGGCACGGCCCGTGGGAGACCCGGCCCAGCACCCAGATCGTGCTGCCCTCAGTCACTCATGCCCCTCATGCAAACGCGCTCATAGATTTAGGCTTCTCACTTTATGTCGTTCGAGTGTGAATTAACATCCGCCTGTGCGTTGTTTTTGCAAGAATCAGGGAATAATTCTTTCTAAAGGAATTTACCACCTGGGAACGCTGACAGCTCTGAAAGCCAGTTCTTCACCTGAAGGAAGAATGGGTCGGCCTGAGGGGGATCAGACACATACCTCCTCCCCTGATACTGTTCAAACAGAAGGAGAGAGAGGTGGGGTCTTAAGACCGTAGCCCCCGTGACTTCCAGCCACAGACTCCGGAGATGCCTGTTAGGATAGTGTTATTTTGTAACAGGAACAGGGTGATTCTTTTATATTTAAAATAATACATGGTATAACTTTCATAAAAACGAATTTTAATGAGAGCCTCATTACATCTGCATCCCCTGTTGCATCTGGCTGGTAAGGTTCTGGGTGACATTCTCATCATGCAGGGTTTTCGGACCCAACCCTCAAAGGTTCTGTTGCAAAGATATTCAGCCTGGCCTCCCGGGCTCCCCGCAGACCTCTCAGAGGCCAGACGGCTTCTGCCCTGGGGATCCGGCCTCGCCGCCTCCCCTCCCCGTCCCCGGCACACTGATTACCCAGCTGCTCTCACAACGACTGCCATCTGCGGATTCAGACGGGGAGAAGCCAAAATGTGTAGTTAGGGTGTAGTTTGGATGTACCCCCTCCCCCGCCACACACACAGAGTTCTCACCCAGCAATATCTGGACTCCAATTATGAGCTCTTTCCTGCCCACCATTTCAGTAATTGCCTAGGCGGGCATGGCTGGCCTTCAAATACATACGATGAAAATGGTTTTAAAACACCTGCCAAACAGAGCCTAGGTTCGTTATTTTGCAGAGATGACTTAACGGGGACGATATTCAGATACTCAGCTAGGTGGACACCCTCAACACCCGCGCAGTGGTAGTGGAGATGGAGACACGCATCTCTGCCGGAGGTGCCGGGGGGCCGTACCGCAGGCACACTGTTTGCGAACCCGCCGCAGGCGCTGCAGAAAGTCATCTCAGAGAGCCCTCTTTCTTCCTTCCCTCCTCTGCAGACATGGGCGTTTTAAGCGCTCGAACAGCGTGACCGCCGCCGTCCAGGCAGACTTGGAGCTGGAGGGCTTCCCAGGACATGTCACCATGGAGGACAAGGGCCTGCAGTTCGGCCCCACCTTCCAGCGGCACTCGGAGCCCAGCACGCCCACCCAGTACGGGGCGGTCAGGACTGTCCGGACACAGGGGCTCTTCAGTTACAGAGAGGACTACAGGGCGCCCGTGGACACTGCCGCCCTGCCCCCTCCCGAGCCCTGGCTGGAGCCGTCCGTCGAGACGGTGGACACCGGGAGGATGTCTCCCTGCCGCAGGGATGGCTCGTGGTTTGTGAAGCTGCTGCACACGGAGACCAAGAGGATGGAAGGCTGGTGTAAGGACATGGAGAGAGAGGCCGAGGAGAACGACCTCTCGGAAGAGAGTAAGAGCACAGCCTCCCGGTAGCTTCACACCGGTCCCTGGGCAGTGGCGCGAACGGGCAGGGGCCAGTGTTAATGGGGGGATGTCCTTTGATTCATGGGTAAATTGAAACCGAGTCCCACTCAATTCCAAGAGAACCGATAAGTAAATGAACAGAAAAGCAACCGATAGCATCTTCAAGGGGCTCTTTCTGGATTTTGTTAGATCGTGAGTCCAATGGCCCTGACCGTGGTGGTGTTAGCATCCCTCACCTCATGTTCGTCCCCGTGCCAGCTCTCTCCACATGGAGCACTCGGACTGTTTCTAGAGCCCTTGCCCCATGTTTATAAGGAGTGGACTTGGCTTTACGCCAAAAACCGTCTGATGTGGCCCCATCACCACGCTGGGCGCGGATCTGACCTTCCTGAACGGGGGTCTGCAGGGCAGATCTGCTCCGGCCCCTCGATGGCTCAGATGGGTCGCTGGCCCTCTGGGCCGGAAGGGACAGCATCCCTCCTTCTCCAGCCGCTCCCTATTTCCCTACAGAACCCTCCCTGGAGGAGTGTCAGAGCAGGCGCCACGGGAGTAATTGCAACATGCTTAGCACTAACTCCTGGTCTTTACCACAGTACAGTTTCTCAAAGGTGTCTCAGAAGGTTTTGACTTGACCTTCTCTTCCCATGAATTCCTTTGTACATTTGCTAAGTTACTACCGATTCTCAAGTTCAGGAAGATAGCTGACACCCTTGGGAATTGTGGGCTGACGTTACATGTCTCGATGGCTGCCGTAATAGAATGTATCAGTAATCCAGAAAGGGAAATGGGGTGATGAACGTATATGGACTTCATGTAACGTGCAGAGTAAAATGGTGCTGGGCTCCTAGAAGCCATGAAAATCACTGGTGTGTGGACCTCCAGTTGTTAGAACTTAGGGTGTTAACCTGTGAAGAAGGATCACCCTACATCACTGATTGCTTCCCCGCATTTCTCTCTCTGTCATCAAAATTTGCATGTTGTTTACCTGGGCCACTGTTAGACCCACAGTGTTTTGGAGGCAGTGTTGCCTTGGTGAGAGAGACATTTGTCTGCTCCGTGGCCGGCCGTGGCCACTGGGTGTCCCCCTGTCCCCATGTGTTTGTTCCAATCTGTTATCTGCTTGGGGCCCGTTCGGTGGAGCGCTGCTCGCGGCTCTGGTACTGAAAACTCGCTCACCTCCTGGAGTGTGTTCTCACTCGTCATCACGTGCATCCGCTTGGCAGAATGGTTCTAATCTTCACAGGGATTTACAGTCTTTCCCCCAAAGACAGGACGCGGGAAAACTAAATTGTGTGCGTTGGTGGGAAATGGGCGTTTGGCTGCCGTCCCCAGTGTGCGTGCGTTCTGCTTGCGGTCTTGCAGGGCCTGGAGCAGGCAGGCCGGCAGGCTGGTCAGTCAGGACACGGTCCCCGGCCCATGGCTCCGTGGCAGAACACGGCGGAAGGCCCAGCGGCACGTAATGGTTGTCAGTCTCAGCTCTGGGAGCGTCCCCCAATTTTATCCTGTTACCCTCTGAACCACCAGGGCGCCTCCAAGGACTTCTGGGTTCCCCGCGTGCGCAGGGCACCTGGGGACGCTCGCTGCTCCTGTGTGTAAGACGGTGCAGGGCAAGAGCTGCCTTACCTGAACTTCCCATATTTCGTGTGTCCTTTTAACCTAGGTACTATTTTCCAAGAATTAGAGGTGGTATTTTTTAAAGGAAGAAATCTCAAAGCCAGCACGTATGAACCCGTATGAACACATATGAGCATGTATGGACACGTATGAGCACATATCCTGTGCTACATCTTGTGCTAAGTCCCTTGCCCATCAAGCGCTCACCGTGGGGCACTGCATCCAAAGCATCGTTGCCATTATCAAGATAAACCAGGACTTGGGGTTAGTTTCTGGCCCCAGACCCCACACGGTAAAGGGTGGGGGTCGGGAGGCAGAGTCAGAGCCCTCGCCTGTCGAAAGCTGCGCCTCACTGCCGTGCTGTCTGAGTTTCTTAAATCATAATACTCTTCTACTGGGAACTTCCTCCCGCATCGCTTGCTTCCCATCTGCATTCTCGTGGATCACCTTCTCCGTGGCCTTATAAACTGTTGAGTCCCCATCCTTGGCCATTTGCTCCATTCTGATCCACTGTGGCTCAGACACCCATTTGTTCTCAGAATCCCTGAGCTGATAAAATATAGACTTGGGTTATCATTGCCGAGCCACTGGAGATTAAGAGGGAAAAGTAAAAAGGGCACAGATTCTCAAACTAAACACAAAAGATCCAATGGTTAAAAGGCTTCAACACTGAAGCAATGTCGCAGTAAGTCCTGACTGTCCTGTCGTAGGAGACAGTCACGAAAATTCTGGGAATAGTGCCAAAGGGACCATATATGAAAGTCAGTTTGATGACCTGCGATGACCCAAACCAACCATCAGTTTCCATCGTTTTGGGATACACAATGTTTAGATTTCAGTTGGAGAGCTCGTTCTCCAGCAAACTATAGCAGAAGATGAATTTCTGCTGCCCTTCCATTGCATTTCCCTAAACACGGGTTTTTAAAGCCTACTTTGAACCTTCGGAGCCTTCTTCTTGGATTCTGTCATTAGTGTAAACATCCTACAGATGTTTACTGGACACGGGCCACGGGCCAGCCACCGCCCGTGGACATAGGCTAGTGGAGAGTGACCAGGGTGCAGTGTGCCTTGGATGGACAAGTGAGGCCAAGACAAGACTGTAGCGAGTGGGACACATCACGTGGAGTAGGGGACGGGCGTGTAGGCGCGTTAGAAGCCCGGACGGGCATGTAGGCGCGTTAGAAGCCGGAGGTCTGAGATGCTGTCGGGATGGGGGGGGGGGGGGGGGGGGGGGGGGGGGGGGGGGGGGGGGGGGGGGGGGGGGGGGGGGGGGGGGGGGGGGGGGGGGGGGGGGGGGGGGGGGGGGGGGG
>PISW01012212.1:0-34229 GCA_004023785.1 Mungos mungo | reverse complement strand
AAAAAAAAAAAGCTTGAGTGGCTATATTTAAATGATAAAAAATATTTTTTTGAACAAAATGTATTCTCATGGTAAACAAGAATCATTTCATGATGATTTCAAGAGAATATACTAATCCCAAACTTCTGTGCACCTAATAAAAATGACAAATTGCATTAATCAAAAACTGATATAAGTAAAAGGAGAAATACACAAATTGACAACTATTTTCAGAGATGTTTAAAGTCATTTTCTTAGAAATTCTTAGTGAAAGTAGCCTGAAATCAGCAAGGATATGGAAGACCTGAACAACATAGCCCGCTGGCCCTAATTCACACTTATAAGTGCTCCATCCAATAAGAAAAGGACACAAAATTTTGCAGTACACATGGAATATTTACTAAGACAGCCACATTTTGGGTCATGAAGCAGATCTTAATGCATTTAAAAGCATTTGAAGCGTACAAAGAGTCAAGTTAGAAATCAATAGCAGAAAGTTTCCTAGGAAACCTAAAATTTAGAAGCTAAACAAGTTATTTCTAAGTTATCAATGGGTCAAACCCATTGATAGCTCAAGAGGGAGATAAAACCATATATCAAAATATATGATATGCAGTTACAGCAGCATTTGGAGAGAGATTTATAGCATTAAATATTAATAGGGGTGCCTGGGTGGCTCAGTCGGTTAAGCGTCCGGCTTTGGGTCAGGTCATGATCTCACGGTTCGTGGGTTCGAGCCCCGCATCAGGCTCTGTGCTTACAGCTAGCTCAGAGCCTGGAGCCTGCTTCGGATTCTGTGCCTCCTGCTCTCTCTGACCCTCCCCTGTTCGCAATGTCTCTCTATGTCTCTCAAAAATAAATAAAAACATTAAAAAATAAATATTAATAATAGGAAAGAGGTCTCAGTCACCTCAAGATTCAGCTTAAGAAAGAAAGAAAAGAAGAGCAGTTGGACTTAAAGCAAAAAGAAAGACAAAATGGAAAACAATGAAATATAAAAGAGAAAAACAATAGATATAATCAATGAAACTAAAATATAGAGTTTTGAGATCATTAAATTGATAAACTTGTACTCAGACTGATCAAGGGAAAAAAGATACATAAATTATCAATGTCATGAATGAAAAAGGTAACATCACAACAGATTATATAGATATTAAAAAATAATGGCAAAATATTGTGAATAACTTTATGGCATTAAATTTGGCCATATAGATGAAATGGCAGATTCCTTAGAAGACACCCAAAACTCTCTCAAAAGGAATAGATAACTTCAGTACCTCTATTCTATTAGGGAAATTGAACTCCAGACACACATGACTTCAGTGGTGAATTCTACCAAACATTGAAAGATGGAAATAATAGTAATTCAAGAAACTTCTTTTATAAAATTTAAAAGGAGAGACTATTTGGCAACTTATTCCACAAGCCCAGCATTTTCCTGATAACAAAGCCAGGTAAATACATTACATGGAGAGAAAACTAATTACTTTTAACCTCATTAACACAGAGTACAAATTCATAAAAACACTTTAGTAAATTAAACAATATATAAAAAGGAAATGGTACCCTAGGTTTTTTCCCAGGAATGCAAGGTTAATTGAACATTTAAAAACCAATCAATATAATTCACTATATCAAGAGACTGAAGAAAACAAACGTGATCATCTCAACAGAGAACAAGCATTTGGCAAAATCCATAATCCAATCTGGATAAAAACCCTCATAAAATCAGGAGGAGAAGAAAACCATTCTTGAAAAAGGGCATCTACAAAATGCCTGTAGCTATGATGGTATTAAATGATGGGAGACTTAATGCTTTCCTTCCAGGATAAAGAACAAAGCAGGGGTGTCTGCTTTACTCCTTTTATTCAACACTATACTGGGGATTCTAGCTTGTGCAATGTGCAGTAAGAATGAAATGAAATGCATCTAGATTGAAAAGGGAGAAGTAAATGTATTTTTATTTGGAGACAGCATGATTATATAGAAAAACTTACAGGATCTCCTAAAGAGCTACCAGAACAAATTAGTATACACTTACTTACAAGCTTTCAGAAGATGAGATGATTATTCAGAATTAATTGTATTTCTTTATTCTCCCAACAAGTGATCTAAGAGTGAAATTTTAAAATGCCATTTACTGTAGCATCAAAAACTCGGAAAGTCTCGCAACAACTCCCCTGTTTCTGAGTTAAGTACCCTGGACAGTGACCTATCTTCAGCAATCTTCTCTCATTCCCAGCATTCCTTTCCTGGCAGCTCTGTCAATATTGCGCTTATCCAAGTTACCAATGCCTTCCATGCTGACAAATCTATTTCCCCATTTAAAACACATTGCCATTCTTCGTTAATCTCTCTATTACCTTTCTCTTCTGTTTCTTTTAATACTGTCAGACAAAAAATTTTAATAAATTTCCTGGATTCCATTTCAGATTGTTTGCCATTGTTATCTTTGTTTCCTATTCCCTTCATTTAATGGGCATTTACAGATTTGGCCATTGAATTGTATGTATTGCATTAAAAAGTGAACTCATTGGGTGCCTGGGTGATTTAGTCAGTTAAGCAACTGACTCTTGATTTTGGCTCAGGTCATGATCTCACAGTTTGTGAGTTTGAGCCCCGCATCTGGCTCTGTGCTGACAGTGCAGAATCTCCTTGGGATTTTCTCTCTCTGCCCCTTCCATGCACTCTCTCTCTCTCTCAAAACAAACAAACAAACTTAAAAAAATGAACTCATATTGTAGGGAGGATGCAACAGGAAGAATTTATATTCTAGAGGAAACATGTGAGTTTCCTCTGTGGTAGAGCAGTGTGGATCACCAAGTGGGAAGAGCATGAACCAAATATGAAGACATAAGGTAACTATGTGAGTAAAATATTTGGCCTTTGGTTGAGGCCAACTATTGAGACATCTGGCATCTAGTTCATAGACTTTCTGACTGATGCTCTTCCTGCCATGATGCAAGACGTCAAATGTTTGAATGACTCAATCACCATCTTGAGTTCATATCTAATGGTCTCCTATAACCACATCCTGAACCTCGCAATCACTGGAATCTATTCCTTCTAAATCATAAATTTAGATTTTCCAGTTTCTGATCACAATTTCAGGTCATTTTAGGCTGCTCCCTGAGTTTCCATCTTGCCCTCTTTTCTTTGACCTCACCTCACCCCCTGACTGCTCTAACTTCTGTTTTACATCTCCTGTTTTTATTTGCTTATCTGCCCATCCCAACACGCTCAAGCCATGGCCTCAACCTTTTTTTTTTTCCCTTTGGCAGTATTATCAGCTCTCTCACCCCTCTGGCCTTTTGGTGCATCTCTGCATGTGCGCTTCAGCTTTCAGTGTCTCAGAACCGATCTGACTTCTGGAGAAAGAAACACGAAGAAGTATACACCGTGGAAACTCACACACATACACAGGGCACGTGTCTCCAAGCTAGCAGGCCATCTGATTCTGGGTGTGGATGAGTGTGTGTGTGTGTGTGGGCATGTGGGTGATCCCTGTGTGGTATTGGGGCCACTCAGGTTCTCAATCCAAAGTCTCTTTTCTCCTGGTGTGGGGACATCTGGAAAAGAGTTTTGCAGTTGGAAGATTGTATGGTTAGTACAGTGTATGCACAAGAGTTATGGTCTCTGGGACTGGAATATTTTGGGCCAGCCAGGCAGTTTGTGGTCATTTCTCCAGGGCACCCACTTGTGTTAGAGAGCTAGATGGACACTCACAGTATTTGTGTCCCAGCTTTCCTGGTTTCCCCTGTTTCCTGGCCTAGCCAGGTGCCACTTCTCAGACCATTCATGTTTAGATGTATTTCTACCTTCACTCAGGATGATGCCGAATCTTGCAGGCCTTGGGATCATCATTTTCTCTCTTTAAGGCAACTTTCCATGTTTTTGTTTTGAATCGTTACATGCTGGGTTTTTGTTTTTGTTTTTTGGTGCTTATTTTCTAAATTCTCAGCATCCTTCAGACAGCTGCTCTGGCGTACTGACTGTTGCATACAAATGTAAGCCCTCACACATGCACACACAGAGAATATTCACCAGTAGTTACACAAACAAATATGTTCGGTCCAAAAGGATGAGGGGTATCCCCGACTGCATATTTTATGGTGGCACAGACACAGATGTCACCGACTTAGTTAACTGACACTGTCGGTCACACGAAACCAGTGGTATCACTGGAAACAGGGGGTGTTTCACACTGTTTGACAAGCTGTGATTGTAGCTCATGTTCAAAGGCAGGATAATGACAGTAATGTGCGCCCACTGCAGGTAACAGACGCCCCCGTCCCCTCGTGGTCTCTAAGCTGTTTTATGTGCAGCTGTCACTCTCTGTCATGCGGCAAATTGGGAGCAAAAGTCCATTGCAAATGAGCATCTGAAGAACATAGGTAAAACTGGGGACAGGACCCTCTATCCCTTAGAACAATGTAATGTAAAAAATCAGATACTTCCTGGATTCCTGGTTCATAAAAAGTTTTGAGGATCAGTTCAAAGCCACATCTGCTGAGAACCAAGCGGACGAAAAGTGCTGTCATGAATATTAAAGGAGAGGGTCAGATGAGGATGATTTGGTCATTGATAGAAAAGAATGGTCACAAAGTGGTAGTTGATAAGCAACTAATTTTAGGGGAAAAAAATCCATATTATAAATATACCATGCACATATAATTTATAATCCTAGAGAACAAGGTCTATGTTTGTAGATTGGACTCTACTCCTCTTTCTCAGGATCGGGTCCCCAGATCTCCTTCTATCGAACTAACAAGAGAATAGGAACTTAAGTCATCTCTCTCTGGGCTTCATGGAGGTGACCTCACTTTAAGTCTTTTGGTGAATTTATACTACATGAGCTAATCCTCACTTACAGAAACCCAAAACTACAGCCTTTAGGCAGCAAGAGAAGTGATGAGCTCTGTCCTTCTCAAAGAAGCAATGAGACCATTTCTAATGTGTGTTCTAGAACCACTTACAAAGGAATATAGATTGTTTTCCTTCAACCTCATAGCCCTGATTTAAGAACAGTTTGAAAGTGGAAGGGTTGAGTCATTCCTATGAGAATAATAACACAGGACTGCCAAAGAGAATATAAACTTCAAGTGCCCTTAAGCCTGGGACATTTGAATCCCTGTCAGAAATGGTCATATGAATTAAAGCACTGGTCTGTTCCCTATCGTATGAAATCTCTCTCTGTCTCTGGCTCTCTCTCTTTCTCCCCATCTCTCTCCCTTCCTATCATGTACCTGCCTGCCTTCCTATCTACCATTCATGTATAAAAGGATGTTCCTGCATGGCTATAGAGGATAGAGTTTACTACAAGTCATCTCTTTTCTCTAGAAAATTTAATCTTGACATTTTTTCAATTCCTATTAAAATCATCCTAAGAATATTGCTGAGAAGTATGACATGAGAGGAAGTTCAATTTATGTTCTTTTCTTTGTTCCCTTATTCACTCATTCACATGGGACCATTCGGGCACAGAGGACAGTGATTCAAAGACACAGTCTTTGCTCCTTAGTAGATTCTAAAATAGTGAGTTGGATGGATAAATGATACAGGTGCCATCATGCAGGCAGTATGCTGGGATGAGACTGTGGGAGTTTACGCAAGGTCATGTGACATAAGGTGGGTGTCTTGTGCAAGGTCCTGTGACATAAATATCATGGATCACTTAGGAAACAGCTAGTGTTTTAAGAACGTTTGAAATAGTAAAAGGCCTGATGCTTCAGAGGAAAAGTAGGGATCAGATGATGTGATCTGATAAACCTGGACAGAATCCATGTTGAGGGTATTAGGCTTGGTCTGATCAGAACTGCAGTTGGAATGATCCATCCATAGGCAGGAAGTTGAACTGATTGGAGGAGAGTAAGGAGGGGGAGGCAGAAAAACTGGTCAGGAAGCCATTACAGTAACCGGGTAGGAAATATGGAGGCCGAATACAGGCAGTGACTGTGGGGATAGGAAGGAAAGGATCTGTAGGATGTTGAAGAGCTGAAGTCAACAGAGTGAAGTGACAGCTGGGAATGGGGGGAAGGAGGATTTGTGGTGCTTTGCCTGACAGCTGGCCAGCGTGCTGGCTTCGTGGCCGCAATGCTCTTTTTTCATTTTTATCCAGTGCATGGGTCCTTGTTACATTTAATTGGTGCTCAAAAATTTATGAAAAATGGGAAAATATTGGGATAACATCAATACTGATGAAGGTGAAGCTTAAGATCATAAATAACCTTCTTAAGGTTACACCGAGCTCATAATGATACACATATTGCATGAAAAACCTTTAATGACAGCAATACTAAAAATAGAGACAACATTGAGCAAAAGGCATGAGAAGTTTGTGAAGGAAATATAAATGGCAAATTAACATGAAAAAAGCTTTGAACTTCACAATTCCAAGTAGTACAAATTCAAAATATTTTAGTAATGTAGTTCTAACAAAGTGCAGGTTGGAAGAAAAGGATTATACCTCCTTTTTTGGTTTATCAGGTAGGCAGGAAGTTTTCTAAATATACGTAAGTCTGGAAATGTTATATACATATGGGAGATAATGCTCCGTTAGCATCCATTTTTGAAATCTAATAAATACAGTATAGGAATCATAGGTACATGGAATCCATTGGGTTAGCTACCACTCACATAGGAAAGAGCATGTTGATAGTATTCCAGAAGGCTCCCAACCCCCACCATCATCCTACCCAAGTCACCTCTGTATTTACTTTAACATTATAAATTCATTTTACCTGCTATGGACTTTGCACAAATGGAGTCATCTTGTCTCAAATGCATATTTGCATTCAAGATTATGTTTATGAGGTTTCTCCATGTGCATGTAGGCATTTTGTTTCGCTGCCATTGCTGTATGGAGTATGTGTTTGTAGGACTCAATCATTGTTTTTTCATTCTACTGTTGGTAACATTTGGATCACTTAAGATGTTTGAAGCTATTTTGAATAACATTGTAGCATACGTTTTGGTGAGTAATGTGGATTATAAGTATAGAATTTGAATTCAGGATCTTGGGATAGCTATGTCTTCAGTGTTTAATAAAATACTGACAATTTTCCAATGTCAATGTGCCAAGTACAGTCCTACCTTTCGTGACTGGTATACTGTGGTATTGTCAACCCAAAGAATTTTTGATATACATCTGATGGGTATAGAGTGGTATAAAATTGTAGTTTTAAAAACTTTTTTTAATGTTTATTTATTTTTGAGAGAGAGAGAGCATGAGCGGGGAGGCGCAGAGAGAGAGAGAGAGAGAGAGAGAGAGAGTGAGTGAGTGAGTTGCAGAATCTCTAGCAGGCTCCAGGCTCCGAGCTGTCAGCATGGAGCCCGATGCAGGGCTTGAACTCATGAACTGAACTGTGAGGTCATAACCTGAGCCAAAGTTGAACACTTAACCAACTGAGCCACCCACGTGCCCCTAAAATTGTAGTTATGATTTGCATTTTCTTGTGACTAATGAAATTGATCACCATTTCATATACTTCCTGGTATTTTCAATATCCTCTGGTAAGCATCAGTTGGTCTTTTACCTTTCTAGATTGTGGACTTTTTATCTTACTAATTGTAGCATATCTGTGAGTCCCTTTATGAATATGTCTAGTCTAAATATCTTCGTTTCCTCGGGTTGCCTTTCCAATCTCTTCCTGGAATAGTTTACTGAACAAACCTTTTCAATTTTAATGTGATCTAATTTATCAATTTTCCCCTTTTTGATGTTTCTTGTTTCCTGTTCAAGAAAACTTCATCCATCCCAAAGTCATGTATGATCTCAAATTTTTCTTCTAAAACCATTATTATTTTACTATTCATATACAGGTCAATGATCTCTCTGACATTGATTTTTATGTATGTTGTGAGTTAGGTATCAAAATTCATGTTTTTTATATGGGTATGTAATTGACTTAGCACCAGTTTTGGGGGTTTCTTTTGGGAAAGACTATGTTTCCTTCACTGTTCTGAAGTACCTTCTTTTACTTACATCAACTCTTCATAGAGTTGCTGCTAGAATATTCTTTTCCATCAGTCTTTTTCTCTATATTTGTACTGCTATCACACTATCTTAGTTGCTGCATCATTGGAGTAAGTCCTGATGTATGATCATGTAAATCCTCTACCTTACTTAGTCTTCATCTTTAAGGTTGTCATACTTTGGGTAATGTGCATTTTTATATAATTATATCAGAATCAGCTTGTCAACTAAAAATCACCTGCTGAGATTTTGACTGGGACTTCTTAGAGACTCTAGATCAATTTGAGGATAATCTACATCTTTGTAAAAGGAGTCTTTGTATCCACAAACTTATAAAGCCCTCTATCTATTTAAATGTTCTTTAATCCCTCTTGGAAATTCTTGGCGGTTTTCAGTGTAATGATATTGTACATCTGTTGTATTGATGTCTAGATATCTGATGTGTTTTTAATTATATTGAATTATATCATTTGTTGAATTTCATTTTCTAATTTCTTGTTTATATATAAAATTGATTTGGTACATGCTCTCGTATCCAATGATTTTGCTACATTCACTTGCTAATTCACATAGTTGTGCATTTCTTTGGATTCTCTGAGCCTTGTCCTTTGCTTTATAGTTGATTGACCTGTTTCTCTGGGGACATTTGGAAGCTTTGAAAATGATTTTGCCGTCCCTGTGGCTAATGGCTCCTGTCCTTTTCCTTTCAATGGTGTTCCTTTGCTTTCTCATCTCTATTTTGAATCCCTGTATTTCCTCTTTAAGATCTCATTGTATGGAGGCCATGTTTTTTAATTTGAATAATTTTATGATCTGTTTACCATCAAGTTTCATAGTGTGCTGTTCTTGATATAAATAGCTCCCTTGCCTTGAGCTCAGAGAAAGGCTTCCTGGCTTTTCATATGGTAAGCCCATATGCCACAGGTATTTTTGAGTAGTTACACGGTGCTTATTTTTCTAAAGCACTTGTAGATGGTTTAACACCCGCTCTTCCTTCCTCCGCGTGTCAGCACCCGCCGCATGTCTCATATGCCCACTTCGTCTCTCTGCCTTGTCAGCACACACGCAATAGCAGAGAGGGTCCCTCCCTCTCGGGAGGCTTGGGGAAGCTTTGCCTCCTTTGCCAAATCTAGTCCATGCCTCCTCCTCTCAGCTTTTGCTTTCCCAGATCCAATATTTATGGCATTATAAAGTCGTGCTTCATGGAACAGTTCAGAGGAAGGGCTGAATTTTAGCTTATCAAAGACCTAATTTTATTTTCTGCCCTTTATTTTCCTATTTCATTGGTTTCAGGGAATCAGGAAGACACAGGCATCTCTACTGTTTCTAAATATAAGTTGGTTATTTAATTTTATATAAAACATTATACAGAAATACCATCCCTTATGTACATTACTAAAGTCATTAAGACTTGAGATGATTTTGAAGATGGGAAGGGATAAAAAGAGCACTTTGTAGGTTGGAGGCTTAAAATGACAAAATTTACTTGAATTATCTGGAACTCTGTTAAACATGTTTTTCACTGTTGCCTCATACTGTTCTGTGAAACACAAATGGAATGTTTCTGAGAGATTTGGAAAGACATTTCAAAGTTTATGTTGCTCTGTTTTACTGACTGATCTCTTTTTTATTTGTTCCCTTGTGCAATATTTGGTCCCATAAACATATCCATTTGATGCTAAAATTTGAGACAATCCCTTTTTCTTTAAATCTTTGTTGATCTATTATACAGGAAGATGGGTTTTATCTTTCCATGAACAGATGGTGAACAATTTGATCTGGTTGAAACTATTATTCAACTCTTGCTTCAGCAAGAGCTACATGCCATTTGGAAAACTTACCATTCTTTTGATTTCTTGAGTCATTAAATCCATGGCGTTGGTAGAATTCCCAGGTTCCTGGCATTATTACCAGAGATTTTGGCTGCAAATACTTAGCTTGTGTCTATAGTGTTTACTCACAGTAATGAATACTTTTTGTCTGTTCAAAAGAGTCATGCATACCAGTTTGTATCCCAAATTTTTGACTGAGATTGCGTTTCTTTTGTCCCACCTAACCCTTTTGATTCTAGAAGTATATCTAGAAGAAAAGGCATGGCTACATAAAGCAATCAGCATAGCCTTTACTTTACATGGCCTCAGCATTAGGCTAAACTTGTTACAGATTTTTATCACATTTCACCCTTATACTGTAAGGCTGAACCAAACAGACGCCATGACAGGCTTTAAATTTCCCCTCTAAGCTAGAAGGCCTAAAATCAGTCTCTCCAGAACCATTAGGCGGTTATACATTACCGGGGGCAAAAGAGACAACTTTGCAGTATCCAATCAGGTAAGCCCAGCTACCTCACCCCACATTCCTAAGGGTAAGGCCTGCAGATGGGAACTCTAGATAGGACCCTGTTACCTAGAGTTAAAGTTAACCTCATAGTCACCAAACAAGACCCTGAACTCGCTCTGTAATTGGTTAATTTCAAAGATACCCTAAATGTTGTAATCGGGCCCCGCCAAAAGTAACAAACACCCTGGACAATGTGTATGGTTAGAGTTACTGCCGATGCTGTTATACAATAATGATTGGATATCACAATTTCTTGTACCTCCCCCTTCCCAAACCCCATAAAAACCCTACTCAGCCCTTGTTCAGGGCTCTCAGCACGGATCCACTGCGTTGGTGAAGGCTGTGAGACCGAACTTAGGCCCGGCCAGCGTAAGCCGTAATAAAACTGCCCTTTGCTTTTACATGAGTGCCTCGGTCTCCCTGGCAGTTTCTGGTTTTGGGGTGATATTAAAATCTTGGGCATTACAATACCTTTGAAAATAAGATTCTTGGGTCTTTATTTAAAGGTGAGAAAACTAAGGCATACAGATACTAAATGCTTATTCAAGGTCAGAGAGGCTATGAGTGGAATTCTGGAAGTTGAACTCAGGTTTGCCTGATATCCAAGACCATGGCTGGCCTCCAAGAAGAGCTCTCTCAAGTCAGAGTTAGCAGCCGAGTCTGTGCTTCCTCATCAGTCTGATTCCAGAAGCCACTCTTTCAGCTGTTCTCTCCACTGCCTTTCTGGGGCGAGGAGTCATTTGTCCTCGTCAAGTATTGGCCCAGTGCCTGGTGCGTGGTAGAGACTCGGTGTATGTTTGTCTCAGGGTGAAAAACGGAAGACGCTGGCATTATCGATTTCTATTTACCAAGTATGCTTTGCTCCTCAAACCAGAAAAAAAGTAGGCAAATAGGTATTCTAAGCTGTTTACTCCTTTTTTTTCCTTATGTTTTTCTCTTTTGCTTTCTGTATAGTAAAAGTCTAAAAGTCTATGCAGACAACATAGGAAAAATGTTCAAAATGATGAAAAAAATCACCCACATAAAAGAAAAGACTGCAAGGTGAAATAATGAGAATTCACTAAAAAAGGATTTCTTTTTATAGATTGATATGCCAAATTTAGTCTAGTAGCAAAATGTAAACACTTCTCACATTTAGGAAGGGCCTTGGTTTAGAAAGTTGAGATGAAATAATCTGCAAATACATTAAAGTCTAATTAAAATGCTTCCTAATCTGAAATAGCTTCATGGGTGGTGTCAGCTTTGAAAGAGATTCACCTGTTATTCTTTATTGCCAAGTTTAGTAGTTCATATAAGATGAACTATACTCTTTTGGAAAGTTTTATAACCATGTCCTAGTGAACAGTATCTTTCTACATCCTAGACTGTGCTTGGCACATACTAGTTCCTCAATAAATGTTTGATGATTGAATATTAATTAAAATAAAATTTTAAAGAAGAATGCTACACTCAACTTGGATTGCATAGGAGCAGAATTATAGGGAACAATCAGGAACAAGTAGCTAATATTTATTATTACAAATGCCCATATCAGGTTAAAAGGCTTTACAAGCACAGTTTTATTTATTCTTCATGCCATTTCTATGAAGTTGTACTGAATTTACATTCCTTTTACAGATGTGGAAATGACGACTTAAAGAAGATAATTGTTCTTGATCACACACTATTGGTATGTAGATGAGCCCAAGATTCAAAGTCTAGGGTAACCACTCAGGGTAAAGCAAGTTTCTAGGTTTTATCTTTGAGATCTTTTTTCACACCAGAAATTGACAAACAACCATTACTTATACTGAAAAGTTAATGGGCTAGCAAATAATGGCCAGAGGTTAGGATGGCCAGAATTTGCAATGTAGCCAAAAGGGAAATATTAAAATAAATCCCTCGAATGAATCATAGTGGGGGATACTGGGGTTTAAATATCAGGTATAGCTTACCCTGAGGGGTTTCCATGGAGCATCACATCGGTCTGACCCTGCCAATGACATCCATTAAATCAGTTACCACTATTTACCCCCATGGATGTGTTCATCTTGCAAACAAAATACCCTTAGTGTTTGTTTCAGGGGAAGGCTGCTTAAAAATGTGTGCATTTTCTTTTCCTCTGTGTTAAATTACCAAATCAAAATCTCTGTCATGCTTTAGATAGTCATTTATTTATTTCTGTGATATTTATCAGGTGTATTATATGTTCCAGGTGCTGGGCATAGCCATGGTTTTTATCATTATGACCTAGTGAGGAAAACAGATAACAAACTAGCAAACACATATATAATTATGAAATGAGTGGCTGTTGAGAAAGGATCAGAGTTCAGTGGTTTAAAGGAGTGGCTTTAAAATTTTTTTTAATGTTTTTAATTTATTTTTGAGAGACAGAGACAATGCGAGCAGGGGAGGGTCAGAGAGAGAGGGAGACACAGAATCCGAAGACAGGCTCCAGGCTCTGAGCTGTCAGCACAGAGCCCGACGCGGGGCTCGAACCCATGAGCCGTGAGATCATGACCTGAGCTGAGGCCGGACGCTTAACTGGCTGAGCCAGCCCCTAAAGGAGTGGCTTTAAAACAAGGATTTTGTGAAGATCACAGAGCTTTTGAGCCATACCGGTGTCTATGGATATATAGCTAGACTGTGCACACAAACTTAAACATGTAGCAGTGATTTCATTTTATATTACATTAGGACATGAACCCTTAGCCAAGGAATATATTCTCCTGTTTCTGGTCCAGGCCTCTCTGTTCTTTTGTCTCAGCCTGGTCCCGCTTGCTTGGTCCTGCTTCCCCAAATGGTCCACGTCCAGGGCTCATGCTGGCCCCTGCTCGCTTCAGATAGTCTCACTGAGTACCTCTTTGACCGCATGTGCATACAGTTGCATAAAACCAAACCTTTAAACTCTAGAGCCTGCCTTTAGCCATTCTAAATCAGGTAGTGTTTGTTGAAGGCTCTGAGCCATTTTATATTCTCTTTCAACAATTTTATCAGGCAGGTCCTCACCGCCCACAATTATAATGGGGAGATGGTCTTGCCCAAGTGGCTAAGATGAAGATATCTAACTTAGGTTATTCTAACTCCATAGCTGATGTCTCTATACACTGCAGGCTGCCTTTGTTGTACATTATAATCCTTATCGGATTTGGCCTCATAAAGCAATTGCATTATAACCACGTGGAGGGATTTCTAGGATACACAGAATTTTTTCTTTGTATCAGTAATAAACGTAAGCTCTCAAAACTTATTACCAACAAAGTATATCATATAAATCTTCTAATATTACAACTAGTGCCTTGTCTGAACTTTAACTGACAGAATCTTTTCTTTTATAAAGATGAGTAGCATTTAATAGTCTAAAGATATCTGTGAGAAAACATCAGAAGTACAGTCCACATGCATTTGCGCTTCTCAGCTATTTTGGTTTGGGAAAGCACTTGAGAATCTTGTGGTGCTGTGAGTAATACTGGTCGCCGGAGTCCAGCTCCAGCCGGTCCAGGGTCCCCAAAGGAGAGACGGCATCAACGAAAAATGGAGTGAGAGAACCATGTGTTTCCGGCATCCCTATCCTGTCTGGTTTTATGTCTTTATTTATAGATTTAAGTGTTAACACGACATCAAAAAGTGGAATTTTTACAAATAACTCTCAGTGATAAGATGCTTTGAGAAGGGTGCAGAAACAGGTTTTACAGAGGCATTTTTGCAGAACTACTCTAATTACAATGAGGTAACTTACACATCATAGGATAACAGGATATTCTCAGTGAAAAGCAGTTAACATACACATTTGTTTGAATAGGTAGTAAATCTTACAAATAAGAAGATAGCAGGATGTTTTCAGTGAGAAGCAGATAGGAAACACATTTTATAACAATGACGCTAAAATTCAGGCAGAAACAGGGCTAGGAGGCATTCTGTCTGGCTCACAGGAGGAAGAATGTATTCACACTGATTAGTAAATAAATCCTTTGTCAACCTTGTTCTTTGATGTTGAAGGTGTAAGCGCCATAGGGGCCCTAGATGAGCCGGCCTTTGCATATGAGTTTAAGTTGTAACTACTCTTACCCATCCTCACAATGGGCACCAAATTAGCATAGGTATGCGCAGTAACTTATGCCTTGCTCTTGTTTGTTTCTTATTTCTAAATTAGGCTCTTTATCTCCGGGCCAGAGTTAATACTAAATCTTGTGTCTTTTAACCCCCTTCATTATCTATGCCTTAAGTTTGTGAGGCTCATTAGAAGAGCCTTTGGACAAAACATCTACAGTGCTTTGTTTAAATTCCTCTTTATAGAGGTGGGAATATGCTTCTTCCCATGAGGTATCTGTGTAGGGAATATTGATCTGACTTGGAACATTGTGAGGCCTAATCAATAGCAACAGGCTTAATTTCACATGAGCAGTAGTAGCAGAAGGAGATGCCAGTTTCTGCCTCTCACGGCAGAAGCCGTGCACGTGTGCCATTTCCTTACTGTGACCATGTCATCCAGCAAGGCTGGTGCGGCCCCCAGCACTGGTCCTGGAAAAAAGTAATTTGGTTTTCTATAAGTTATTTATTTTGCAAGTGATGTTCGTAGAGAGAGGAAATCAATTCTGCCAGTGCAAATGTGCTTCTCTCCTGATTTCTAATCATTTCCGAGGAGGCTAGGCCAGGCCAAGCGACCGGAGCCCCTCTGAGGGTTTGCCCAGTGTGGAGTTGGGTGTGATGGAGGCCAAGGCAAGCCCACTGAGAGAGGAAGCAGGAAGGTCCAAAGACAGGAACGAGTGCAGGACAGGTCAGGGTAGGCAGTTCAGAACAGAGACCGTGAGCAAGGAAATGTTAGCACTAATGTGGAAAAGGTGCAGGTGGCAAAACCCAGGGCCGGGCATTCTTGGACTGGATGTGCGCAGGCCCGGGTGTCTCTCCTGTCTGTATATTTCCCGCAACCTCTCCTGGAGTATATTCCCCAGTGGTTGTGAGCTGAAAAAGAGAAACAAGATTCACCCCATAGGTTCCTCCCTGTCCTGTGGATAAGTAGACGCGGTCTGCTGGAAGTCGATCATTGCCATTTTGGCAAACCATGGAACAGAGAGGTAAACCAAAAGAGGAACAGTTACTTCCCGTTAATACCAACTGTCTGTTTCATGGGGACACCTATCCAGCTCTCCGATCTCCCAGGGAACAGCCATAGTACTAGCGCTCCGCACACGGGGGTTGCTGGAAGGACTAAAGGTGCTCCTCCAGTGTTTGGCAGAAATTGTGACTCTGGCTGCAGCCCGACTCCTTCAGTGTCCAGGGACGTCCTCTCTATCGATGCACTCCTGAGTGTCCTAATCACTTGTTCGCTTGCCCCCTCCCTCAGCAGGTTATCGGAACAGGCTCTATTCATGTGGCCTGGCCAGGGGGGAGGGGTGGGAGTACGGGTCCCATAGCACTTGATGGATAAGTGAATGAATGGCTTTGTGGTTCCGCCAGAGAAAATGACTCAGGACCCCTGTAAGAGAAGTACAGAAGGGGGCGTGAGGGGGAGGAGGGGGAGGACCTCCCTGTCTTTCCTGTGCTGTGTGGATGACTTTGACTTTCTCTAAAAGATGGCCAACGTTCCATAATTTCAACCCCAAAATGAGAAGAACTGACAAATCTGTTTGGGCTCTTTCACCTTTGCTGATACTAGCTGTGCTTTTGTTCCATAAACACGTTCAGGTGATTTTGTGTTTCCTTAAGCCCCAATCAAGCTGTTTGTCTGAGCCGGTCTGTACGGCTTGCTCTGATCCTCTGATTCCTTTTTAAGAGGTCCTGTTTGCTGGTTTTGTGATCACAGACTGTCACTGAAAGAACTGTTATTTTTATTTGCTTTTAAGGACAAATGAACTTTCACCGTCTGAACTGCGGCATGATTTTTATAATGAGACAGTAGATCTTTTTCTTCTGTGAGGCTAGAAACACATTTTCATTAAAATAGAAGCAAAACTTGACAGGGTCTAGGATGGGGCTGTATTTCTGGTTGAAGCCTGCAGTAGAAAAATGGCAGTGGGGACGTTTCATCTGGTTTGATTGCTCTCATCTGGGGAGACATTTGTGGAGAGGCATGTGCCCAGGGGCACACACTGTACTTACACCTCTGCCTCCAGTGACTGTGCCGCTTTGCCGCTTACCTTGCCGTGTGTTTTGGATTTCATGCTCATCTGTCAGCTCTTGCCCTCTCAGGTCTGTTCAGAGTTCCCGAAGCCACGTGATCGAGCTGCCCCAATCTTTAACGTGAGGTCCCCACGTTATGTTTGCTATGGTCCTTCCATCAACAGCTTCTTTTTTTTTTTTTTAATGTTTTATTTATTCTTGAGACACAGTATGAGAGGGGGAGGGGCAGAGAGAGAAGGAGACACAGAATCTGAAGCAGGCTCCAGGCTCTGAGCTGTCAGCACAGAACCTGATGCGGGGCTCGAACCCATGAACATGAGATCATGACCTGAGCCAAAGTCAGAGGCTTAACCGACTGACCCACCCAGGGGCCCCCATCAACAGCTTCTGAAGGGTCTCAGATCCTGATTCTCTCTGGTGGAGACACTTCAGCCCATGTTGGTTGTTTGTTTCTCTCTTCCATGCAATTCCAGTAGGCTCTGGTCGTGTTCGAAATCTCTTAACAGCTAGACGAACAGCCCCCTTTTCTTCTGATTCCCTCTTCCAGAGTTGTTAACCTGGGCACATAGTTTCTGTCTTATTTCCATCTATCATGGCCTTTAATATCTAATTTACCCTACATATCAGTCTAGATTATAAAATTTTAAGCTTTATTTTTTTTTAACCTGTCTTTTAAAGCCTGTCTTTTTTCCTTCTAGCTTAAATCCATCTATCTTTTTGTCATGACACTAAAGTACAATTTTTGAAGCATTTGTTATTGCATACTTTTTGGATTGATGTTAGGGTTTCAAGCATGGCCTTTGAAAATTTTTCAGAATCTTTTTTGCCTGCAAGAATTTCCTTAAAATGTTTCTTGCTCTTATCCCACGAAGGTGCCACATTGTCTTTATAACCACCCTCATTTATTTTGATTTGCTTGAAAATAAAACTAACAATTCTGTGGGTGAAATCTCAGCGTGGGTGGCTGAAGTCCCAAGGAATTCTTATAACTAAGTGAAACACAAGTTCAAAGTCACCTTGAATACACATGGTGGGCAGGTCTTTTGAACCCCTGGGCAAGTCACTTAAACTCCAGTCATCAGTGTCTGTGGGCCTAAATACAGGGTGCCTAGCAATCTGAGAGCAGCTCATATTGTTAGGTTCATAAAAGTCTGCGATAATCGAATACTGCCTCCAACTTCTCTGCGACTCTGGTTCATGTGGCAGCAGCTGCCTCCTGAGACCCTTCCCAGGCAGCCCTGCGGGAATTTGCACAGGACCTGAGCAGGTTGTATTATACCCACATTCTGCTTTAGCTAGTCTTTGCAGGACAAAGCAGTCTTAAGCTGCAGTGACTGACCAAGGCCAGCACTTACTGAAAGTAACCTCCAGCTTTCATCTTAGACTGTATGAGACACACAGCAGCCTGGTAGGGTGTGAGCCCCGGCAAGCCATCAGGTGCAGAAACCCACAAGGCCAGCTCTTAAGACCCACAAGGTCTTACCACCTCCCATTCCTTTGTTTTTCAAATGACACAGAATATTTCTTGAGATTCATGGTTCAATACTTATATTTTGAGGCTTGAGGGAAGCCACGTAAATAACACCCACTAGTAAACAGAGATGAGTCAAGTATGCAGAGATGAAAATAACATCACTTTTTTTGTTTTCCAGCTGATAAAGCCAATGCAGAATGTGACTTACGTGCACAGGCATTTGAGGTTCCAAATACAAATCCAAGAATTAGAGGTTTTGCTCACAGAGCCACAGGGTCCCCCTGTGAACGTTTGTTCCTGCCCCTGTGGTTCCTTTATGTGAAGTGAGCCAGAACTTTGACCTCTCTGTGTAGCCTCTCACGAAAGAAGCCGAGATGGGCTAAGCTCTAGGAGATTACAATCCACTGAACAGTATAGGAATAGCGCTTTCCTGTGCATTTATCTGTACCTAATGAGGTTACGCATCACTTCCCACACGGCCGAGAACAGGTGAGAGGGTGCTCTGACCTGGAAGAATGCGCCTGGCTTTTTACCTGCCTGTCCTTCTACTGGGGACCATAAACAGGATTCACACAAACAGCACGCTCCCTATTCCTTGAACATGTAGACAATCTTAATTGATGGCAATTTTAGAATGGTAGTATCTGCATAATTGTGTTTTATTCACAATCCTTTTGGAATTAGAGGGCTAATGAGTAGTGGCAAGATCTTACCTTTACAAACAGCTGCATGATTTACAAATAATTGTTACATGGATTGCCTCATCCTTTTCCACGATCCCTCAGTTTGGAAATATTGCCCCTTGTTTGTTTTAAGTGATTAATTATTTTGAGAGAGAAAGAGAATAGAGGAAGGGAAGAGAGAGAGGGAGACAGAGAATCTCAAGCAGGCTCCATACTGTCAACAAAGAGCCCAATGTTGGGCTCAAACTCACGTACCATGACATCATGACCTGAGCTAAAGTCAGACACTTAACCGATTGAGCCACTCAGGCACCCCTGCCCTGTTTTATAGAGAGGAGAAAAATTTCAGAACACTAACTAACCTTTTGCCTAATTCCATGGCAGCTAGTTAGGTAGAGGTCAAAGAATGGAATGAAGGTATTTGGGCTGTAAGATTATTTCTATTTCCCCCATGTCAACCTATTTTCTAAGAAGCAAACACATGTAACAGGCACATGTTTGTTAGTAGAAGTTCAAAGGAGGGCCTAGAAGCCTGTCTCCTTCCAAAAGCATGCTGACCTTGATTTAGATATGCAAACCATTGTTTAGCCTGGGTTGCTGAAAGTTCAAGTCACTGTGATTTATGGGGATGATGGTCAGGACTCTTTGTTCTCCTCTTAAATTCAGGTGATATTAGCATGGTTATTAGAGGCTGGTGAATATCCCCTCCCCCCCCCACCCCCCATTGTTTATTGGACCTCAGAGCTACTCAGCAAACAAGTGACCTTTAATGAGGTCCCGCATACTGGATTACTTCCACTTGACATAATAAGAATAATACTCCCTCAGTCCTTCAGAGCCTAATTTAGTGATGCTTTGCCAAGGATGAAGAATTCCTCCGAGTTTAGCCAAAATAATGGTTTGTTAGGACAAGAGACATCAAATTTTAAAGGCAGAAATTGATCTATTTACAGAGCTGCTGTCAGAGTGATTCAGGGTGCCTGAAACTCATAAATCAATAACCGTCCTAATGAAAAGCAGAGAGAACAAAGATAACACAAAGTTTGTAAATTACTGAGGCTGATGCAGGCGATCAGAGAAGCTAAAAAGTGAAGCTATGCTACTTATTTGTTCCTTTCCTAGCAGAATTGGAGAACAGGCACCAAAAAATGTGTACACATATTTTAAAAAGAAAAAGAAGTAAACACTAAAGTTTAAACTCTTTCTCACAGCACTTTGGTCCAAAGCCACCTTATGTATTGCAATGTTTCTAGACACAACTTCTAACCGTGCTCTAAATTTACAATTCAGTAATGCTCCTAGACAGTTTCACGCTCCTGTGGCTTTTTTCGGAATATCCTCTCTTCCAGAAATGAAAAGCCTTCCTTTTTCTTGTATTTATCAAAGCCTTTCTCTTTCTTCACAATCCAGGTCAAATATCACCTCCTCACGGAAGACTTCTCTGACTCTCCTTTTTCAGATAGAGTCCGTGTTCCAAACTTTGCCCTCCAGCATTCTAGAGGCATCTCTACTGGGCACTCATCACCAGACCGGGTCATGGTGCATCCTTCCCTAGCTTCCTGTCAGTTTCATGGATGCCCCAGAGGGACTCATATATAGTTATAGTAACTAACAAGAGACTTCGACCCAGTAAATATTTATTGGATAAAATAAAATATACATTCATAAATATCTGTCATCTCTGAAGTCATCTTTAAATGTGTCAGATCCCTATAAACTTTCCTATGATAAAAAATTCTGCTTGACTCTCTATTTAGAAAAAACTGTAAGTTTTGAAGAATTTCCTCATCTTCAAATTTCAGTTCGAATTGCCACAAAATATTGGTTCAGAAGTTATGGCAATTTTTAAGAGTATCAATTGGAATTTTAAACCAATTATCTTTTTTTAATTTGTACACATTTCTACTCAAATATGAGCTAAGGTAGATTTAAAAAACATAATTTGGGGGCATGTTAGCATTTCACTGGATAAAACAATGAAGAAACTAAGTCTCCCTGTTTTAACAAGAGTCAGGGGCACCTGGCTATCTACTCTTGATCTTGAGGTCATTAGTGTGAGCTCTATAATGGGTATAGAGATTATTTAAAAAAGATATTTTAAGAAGACTCAACTTTAACAATTTTACTTTAAATACATACTATTCAAAATATAGGCTATGCCAAAATTATATTTCTTGTGGCAGATTTTTATTTAGTAAGGAATATCCTTTAATGAATTTAGTAGTAGAAATGTCTTTTATAAAATACAATTTCTTGTCAAATTGGCTAACACATGGTGTGTAAAGTGTATAGTAGAAGTTTCAAAAGCATTTGATTCTGACTCCATCTCAGTTAGAAAACTGGGAAGATCATCACTTCAACAATCTTTTCCCCTAGAAATTCTTACATGTTTTCAGTGAGAAGTTAGCATCCCTTCCAAATCACCAAGTAGAAAATAAACAGGCTTTCAGGATTGTGTTGAAAACCTGTTCTAGTAATTTGCATTTTTTTCCACCTTAACATGAAGCATGGGAGTTCTGTCTACTTAAACCAGTTTTCCAAGTAGTTTGGACATTCTTGGTTTATGTGTTATATGTATGCGTTATGCGTATGTTATTCAGGAAAGGAAAACAAGATGTTTTCTCCGTCAGCTCAAAATCTGATTTTTTTTTTCCAGAGGTCAATTGTGTTTGCCAAGTTACGTGTCTGTGTCTGTGGTCCAGGGGGATTTTTGTGATTTTAAGTTATTGTTACTACTCTAATGGTTGTAAGAACTTTTACGCTAATATAAGCATACAGCTAAGCAATTCACTGATGCTTTCCCCTACCCTCTGATACTCCTGTGGCCTGGAATGCCCTCCAGACATTTCAGCACCCGCTTCTTGCACCCAATCCAAGACATCCCTGTAGTTCACCCCCTGTCCCAGTCTTTGAGAGACATTTCTTTAGCTGCATCCTTCTTGATGGGCCTGTGATGTGATTCCCTCTAGTCATCTGTATTGTTATTCCTGTCGTCCTATTTAGAACAAAGGATACTGTCTTATGTCTGTTGTAGCCCCTGGGCCTGGGACATCCTGAAGGCAAAGACCTGGCTGCTCCTGGCCACTGAAGTATCCCCAACACCCAGCACAATCTCAGACATAGTCTAGCCAAGCGCTGTTTTATAGATATTCACTGTGAACCATGTATGCAATTTAAACTTTCCCAGAAGCCACATTAAAAAAAAAAGTAATGGGAAACAGGTGAACCTAACTTTGATCATTTTATTTATAATAATATATTTAACATGTAACCAGGATAAAAAGATTATTAGTGAGATGTGGTGCATAATTTTTTTCTTTACTAAGTCTTCAGAATCCTTATTTATTTATACTTACAGCATATCTTTCTGGGGTAGCCACTTTTCAAGTGATGAATGGCCTCTTGTGGCTAGTGGCTACATGTTGGACAGTCCAATTCTAGACTAGCAATAAATACCTGTTGAAAGCATGGAAGCTACACTATGTTGAAGGTAGATGTATGGTTGGGGTCTCATCTACCCATATGCCTCCTTGCAGACCTTTTTTATCCTCTCTGGGCACAGAGCCCCAGCTTTTGTGTGCTTTGTGGCCAGCAGCTCTATCTCCAGCCTGTAGATGATTGCCCTTGGTCGTTGGAGTCATTTCACTGACACAGAGAACTGGAGGTGTCTAGGAGTTTATATCCCCTGAACCCCCACCCCCAGACAACAGGCACCCCATATAGCCTACCAGTGACTGATGTGGAAGGGCAAAAACTGTAAGAGTTACTTTAGGAAGGCGACCAAGCAGCCATTTTATTGCGGGCCAGATAATAGTTCCAGGCACCGCCAGGGACCGACGACCCCCACTCTCCAATCTGGACTGTCTCAAACTGGAATGCCTCACCATGGAATTCCAGCATCCCCCACCCCACCGAAGTGAACAGCCAATCCTATCCTGCCACAGTCCAAAGATGCCCTTAATTGGCTATCTGCCCACCTGAGATCAAACCCGGAACTCTTGCACCCATAAAACACCTTGCTCTCCCGTACCAGACGCGACTTCCCTGACTCCCCACTCTGGATTCACAGAACCTTGCCCTGGAATCGCAGATCTCAATAAAGGCTTTCTTGGCTTCATAACTTGGTCTCTTTCTTTCCTCTTGTCTCTGCCTCCATCTATTAAATCTTACAAAAACCAAGCTCTCTCGCATCCATGCAAGGCACTTTGAGATGTGGTTTATACTCCAGAGCTCACTGTTGCATCAGGCTGAATCTCAGACTTTGTCAGAAGTCACCTCTTGGCTTGGCTTATTCCTGTTCCCCACCTCGACCCTCTACTGTCTTGCTGGATTCTCCAGGAGGCGTTTTCTTAATAAAACACTTGCTCCTAAGTCCTTGGCTCAGAGTCTGCTTCTGGGAAAACTCAAAGTCCTCAAAGTGCAGGACATTCCTACAGCACAGTTGTTGGTGTTGCAGAGGCTGACAGAGAGCCCAGCGGGCTCCCTGCGTATCGGGAGTAACGATCATGTCCGCTGTGTGTCGCCTTGTCTCAGATACAGCACCTCATTGGTAAAAATTCAAACCATGTGAAAAAGAAAGGTAAAAAGTCTCAATGTTCTACCCCAATTTTCCCTTCTGTGGTAACTACTGTAAATGTTTTTGGTGTATCCTTGGATAAATTTCTTATGCAAATTCAACATATATGTATAAATATGTTATATTTATAAAACATACGTTTTTCTTTCTAGAAATGGGGTCAGAAATATTCTTCTCCACGTCACTCAGTCCCTCAATATTTTCATAAAAGACTTTTCACATTTTTATGACTGCCTGTTTAATTTTATGAATGTGTTCAATTTACCCCTTTTCTTCTTCGTCTATTTTAACTCTTAATTTGCTTCTAGTCCCTGTTACAGAGTCAGTATTTTTAGGTCCCTGGTATGGTTGTCTATTTATACATGCCGTTCTTGCCAACTAATTTCTACCAAGAATATTCAACTGAAGAGGGATTTCAGCTTCTGAGTCCAAACATGCCTCTCTTCTTACTGGGCAAAGGTTCTAGATCCGGGTTTCTGATAGGTTCTGATCTCAAATACATGCCATGATTGTACACAGGCATGTGTTTCTGGAAAGAGGGATCAGAGATTTCTTTAGAATCTCAAAGACATCTGTGGCATTCAAGTGTTGGCATCAATGCACAAATACGCGCTCTGTGGTAGAGCAGGCTTGTCTTACCCACCCATCCTCATTAGATTAGCCTTTAATTAATTAGCAACTTTTCAGTTAGTCCATATATTCCTCAGAGGCTGGAGTCTAGCCTCAGCACATTTCCATCCCCCTGCTGCTGAGTTCCGTAGTACAGGGAATGCAGTCATTAGTAGTTTCTGGGAAACTGACCATGCTTTCTCTCTTGTATTTATGCATTCTCAGTGGAACACATTTAATTTTCTTCTGCATATGCCTCTTACCCTGCTTTGCCTTAATCCTGTGGGAGTAAAGGACAGAAGATCCTTTTCTGTAGAGATGGCACAGACATCATTTTAGGCCCATTGTACAGACCCAACGGTGTCGAGCAGGAGCCGGACTGGATGCGAGCCCTAGTCCCACGTCCTTATTAGAGCATGGTTTCGGCTGCTTGGAGTTCTGGCATCCATCTCCGCACTCAGAGCTAAGGATACCAGGCACGTGTCTGGTTTTTCCCATCTTTTTGATCATTGATATTCTCTTGTTCAAAATTCCAAATTAATTTAGAAGTTTTTTTTTTTTTTTTTAGTAGTGGATAGCCAAGCCATTTGCTGTGGTCTGAATATTTGTGTTCATTAAAAACCCACAAGGCAAAATCCTAATCCCTAAGGTGATGGTATTGATACCCTACCCAGTTGAGGGTTTTCTCTTCTAGCAGCCCAAACCGACTGAGACGCCATTTTTCTGTAGTCAGTGAAGTATCGTGCATCCTTCAGTGTTGGACTGCTAGGGACGTAAGAGTTCTCTTCCTTCTGTGCTGTCTGGGAGACCCTGAGGAACATCTAGTGATAGGCGGGATGCTAATGGCGGGGTCCACTGATGGTGCTAGAGGATTGTGTCAGTGAAAAGTGTGCTCGGTCAGGCTCGGTCACCAAAGTGCCACCATGAGGTGTTGCAAGTGGCAGGGGGAAGCCTCACTGAGCAAGATGCAGACAGAGAGCAGAAGGAAAGACCATGCAACACCTTGCAACCCTTCTAGCCTCTTCCCTAAGTCACGCATTTTCCTCTTTCCACATAGATAGGGCGGAAGACTCGAGGTGATATGTACATTTTAATGTTAAGCTGGGACTTGTTTGACCAAGTGCATCACACCTTATTCTCTCTTCACATGAATTCTGTAAACTTAATGAAAGTAGTAGCCATATGATCTTCAGTAAACGCTCTCCCTTCCTCCGAATCTGAGCTACTTAACCTTCAAAATAAGTTAGTCTGGCTCATTGTTTCTTAAATGTTGAGACATAAATCCAAGATATTTTGTCATATGTAAGGTGTGTTTTGCCCATAGTGTGCACCTAATAAGTATGTGGAGGTTAATAGTAAAAATGGTATTGATAATAACACTAATACACTAATAACAGTGATAATTAAATGTATAAAAGAGCCTTTGCACTGCATATTAACTTATTTAATATAAAACTCCATTTTATAGATAAAGAAACTGAAATATGCATAGTTAGTAACTGAATGACGTAATGCATTAAATTGGGACAAGTGATGGGGTCCCTGGGTGGCTTAGTTGGTTAAGCATCCGACTTTGGCTCAGGTCATGGTCTCGGGGTTAAGAGTATGAGTGCCCCTTGGGCCCTGTGCTGACAGCTCCGAGCCTGGAGCTGCTGCGGATTCTGTGTCTCCCTCCCTCTTGCTGCCCCTCCCCTGCTTGCACTTTGTCTTTCTCCCTCTCTCTCTCTCTCTCTCTCAAAAATAAACAAATATTTAAAACAATTTTTAAAAATAGGGACAAGTAATGATTGAGGTACTTGACATACATGCCCTTAATGGCATTGTATTGAGTAGAGCAGATTTATATTATATCATATCATATTACCAAAGGAGACCCTTTGATCTTTCCGATTGCAGCAAGGAGAATGTCTGCTAGTCTTGAGTATCCACCTAACAATGGCTTGTCTCTTTTTCTTCAAGCAAAGAGAAATTGGTCTTCAGGTTCAAAGCCTTCAATAGGTGGCTGAACTCAGACTTGAATAACATTTTTTTGCTTTTTATTGTGCTTGGTTTTCCCATTGTATATAAGGGATGGGATTCTGGTTTTTCATTTAGATTAATAATATAGTTATTTTCTTTTTAAATCAATTGATTTAAGAATTAATCAGTTTAGGAGAGCCTGGGTGGTTCAGTTGGTTGAGCATCCGGCTCTGGCTCAGGTCATGATCTTGCGGTTCGTGGGTTCGAGCCCTGTGTCAGGCTCTGTGCTGACAGCTGGCTCAGAACCTGGAGCCTGCCTTTGGATTCTGTGTGTCCCTCTTTCTCTGACCCTTCCCTGCTTATGCTTTCTCTCTCTATTTCTCTCAAAAATAAATAAAACATTAAAAAAAATTTTTAAAGGGTTAATCAGTTTAAAGACAGTTATTGCATACATAATCAGGACATGTCTAAGGCAAAGATAATGAAGGAGGCATACAAGGCCCTGAATTTTGGAATTTCCTCTCACCCTTGGTGTCCCTGAAGCTCTCTGTGGTTCTAGAACTCTGTGTATATGAAAGTATAACATCAGAAGATCGTGAAGTTGCTAGAAAGCCCTGATCTTCGCTGTTGGAAACAAATTGTTTGCAAGAAAAAAAAAATGAAAGAATTACTGTCACGAGGATATGCTGCTCAGAGAAAATCAAGATGACTCTGCCGCATCTTGGATGACAGTCCCGCTTACTAGTGCAAAGCTGAACCATGATGACACCTTCGTCGTGGACTTCCAGCCTCTGGAAGTATGAGGAAACACGGTTCAGTTGTTTAAGCCGCCCGATGTGTGGCGTTCTGTTATGACAGACGGAGCAGGTGAGCACGGCTGTGTACTGAGAAAGTAATTCAGAGCTTCTCCAGCAGCTTGTGGGAGCCTCTCAACATGGAGGTAGTGGGGATCTAAGAAGTGGGTAGCATAGGATCTGGAGGGCGGGGACCAAGGGGAAAGAACATGAAAGGCAGAAGGTGGGAGAGAAACCGTCCGGTGGCTTGCCTTTTTCCCACCGGATCTGCCAGCCCTATTTCTGGCCAGTGCCCAGGGAAGGGACCAAGGAAAACGGGGGCGCCCACAGCAAGCGGGCCCTGGAGGAGGAGGAGGGTGGCACAGATGTCCTGTCTAAGAACAAGCAGCAGCAGCAGCCGAGGAACCCCCATAAGACCTTCGACCCCTCGCTGAAGCCAAAATACGCAAAGTGTGACCAGTGTGGAAACCCAAAGGGCAACAGATGCGTGTTCAACCTGTGCCGGGGCTGCCGCGAGAAGCGTGCGTTCAGGGAGGCAGCCGACTGGCCAGCTCACGGACTACTTTTTAAAACCAAATTGGAGAAGTCTCTGGCCTGGAAGGGAGCCCAGTCCCGGCTGCAGGAGCCTCAGCCCGCAGGATCTGGGGACCCAGGCAGCTTTCCTGAGATTGTGGGCAGAGCCCTGGCCTGAAGGGCAGCTGGAGCCCAACGCACGGGGCCCCCCGAGGTCCCGGGACTGCTGCTGCAGCCTCGCCACGGCCCGCTTTACTCAGGGAGTCACTGCTCCACACAGAAGGACGAGCTGGTCTTGCCCTCGCCCACGCCAGGAGCCCAGAAATGCTGCACAGGGGAGCAGGCTCCCAGGCTGGACCTGCCCCTCCTAGCAACGTGTGTGTTCAAAAGCGAACAATAAATCATTTCAAAGATAAAAACAAAAAACAAAACAAAACAAAACAAAAAAAACCCAGGCAACCCAGGTTGCCTGGGAACAAAGCAAGACCTAGACAGGAAAGGTTGGCATCAGGAAAGTGAATGGAGTCAGGAACATACAAAAAGAATAATCTGAATTAAAGCACAAAAATGAGTGACATAGTCGAAGGAAGGGCTCAGGCTAAGAAAGATGTAGAAAACCTTGGTTCTTTCTCTTTATGCCCGTAAATGTGCACGGGGGCCCACCTTAGATTTGATGAAAGAGGCGAGAACAGGGCCTGGCTCGTGCCGCTGTAGTGTGAGGAAGAGCAGCTCCAAGAAAACCCTCCATCAGAGGTGATCGTCGGAAATTCCCAGCGTAGCACAGTGATCCTCGTGGCCTTACCTGAGGTTCTGCCTGACTGTTATCTCAGTTTATAACATTTGGTAGAGAAGAGTGCTGTTGACTATGGGCTAATAAAGTTCCTTTCCTTCTCTTGGGACAGCTACCTTCTCAAACCTCGGAGTATTATAAGGAATCATGATCCCAATGGAAGGCTTTCAAAGAGTTCAAGGTTGAAGCTCATATTGCAGCTCGTATGGGGCGGTCTGCTGGAGAAAAGGCCCAGCAACACCCCCTTTTCCCTCTGTCTCTCCTTTGGCTCAAGATTATGTAGGTAGAGCTCATCCATTTGTGTGGACATATTTTTAATGCTACTTTCTACCTGCCTCACCTTCCTCCCTTTCCCCATGATCTCAGGACTGTCCTTGGGATGCATAAGCATGTTAGTGGGCATGCATTCTTGCCCTCCCTACCTATTTGTCCCCTCCCAGGCATAATTCTCCCATGATTCCCACAGGCATCCTGAGATGGACAGCCATGAGTTGCCCATGAAAGCAATTTCTGTGTGAAAAGGTAAGCAATTTTTTCATGCAGTGAAGTATACACTGAGAAAGTGATATACCCAGTGATAAATTATCATGTTGCAGTGATGCTCAAGGAATCCCCTACTCTTTTTTGGCCCCATATCCCTTTTCTAATGTGGCTGTGTCTAATCACATGATGAGAAAGGAGAGAAAGCATTAAGAGAGGAGATTCTTTTCTCCATGTGTCCTCTAGACTCAGTTATTTAATCTCTTTCATTTTCCCCTTCCTTCCTTGATCTGTAATATTTTGATGACAAGGATAGCACCTTATTATGTTTTATTTAATGTATAAATTTTTAGACCATCACTGTAAGAATGGTTCACTGTTTTGACACTAGAATTACGGAGATTAGGCAGTGCCGGCCCTCAAGGGCCTTGGTTAACATTGGAAACTGTACATCTTGCAATCAGTTGCTCCCACCCGTTCAAGCAGGGGTTGTGGGGACACAGAAGAGGAAAGGATTAATCCTATTTCCATTTGTGGAAGATTTAGAGAAAGGTGACACTTGCACAAATAGACATTAAATCCAGAACGAAGTTCTGCTTCGCTGAATGTCACACAGCTTTGAGATGACCTTCCTCTTTGCCTCGTCAGTGCTTCTCTGGTTGGCCTTGATCAAGGATTGCTTTTTGCGTCTCCTTGTTCTTGCTTCTGATGGGAACCATCGCTTCTCTCAGCCCTCCATTTCATAATTTTACTGCCATGGGGCACAACTGTTTGTAAAAATTAGAGTGTTTCAGTTCATTGGGAATCCAGCCCATTGGCAGGACAATGAAATGTGTTCCTTTCTTTTCCTGAATGTCTTGGGAATGTTAAAGGGAAGTAATAAGAAAATTCAAATATCTTATTATGAATATATAGCAGTAAAATGACAGGTAGTAAATCAATGTCCCAAGAACAAATTTCAGATAGCAGAGTCAATGGCACACCTCCAGTACTAATAACATCTGGTGAAAGGCTCCGCATCCCAGATGAGGAAGAGCTCGCTTCTTGCATGGAGATTAGTGTGACCATGTGAGGCCCATTGCATCTCCCAGTAGAAGAGTTAGCCCAAGCTGCGGTTCAGCAGGTTCTCTTCTAGCTTCTGGCTTACCAGAGCCCTGCAGGAGCAGGGAAATAACCTTGATTTGCAACTTAACCTGTCTACTTGGGAAGGTCAGTGCCAGGGGACTCTGTTGTCCTGCTCCATGCCGAGAAGGTGACAGGTGACAGCATGCAGGAAGTGGGTGCCTTTGGGTAGATTGCCTAGAAGCAGAGCCCGAGGAAGAATTCATATACAAGGGATTCATTGAGGAAGTGCTTCTAGATGAAACCAGTAAGGTCATGGGGGGGAGAAGTAGGGAAGGAAAGCAAGTAAAGTCTTACTTACAGAGGGTAGTTTTTAGCCTGATTCCATGGAGCAATTCTAGAGTGTAAGCTAGACCAGAAAGAAGTCAGTCATACCACAAGGAAACTCTTCCCCAAGGAATGGCAGATCAGGTTTACCTGGCAGGCTGTCCAGGATAAGGTGAAAATCCTAGACACTCTGACTTTTCTTGGTGTGGGCAAGTGGGACTACTGTTGGGGCCCAGTAGGCCCAAAAACCTCCCGCAGAGCTACCGTTGATGGCTATGCCTCTGGGGCACCGGAGAACTATTTGGGAAGTTGCGGAACAAGTCGAAAGACTGTGAAACAACATTTGGCCTCCTGGGCTACACATGTGGCTTCTGTTTAACCTGTCTTGATTTTCTCGTTGCTTTGCAAAAGCAAAAAAGGCATATACCTTTAAGTTTTGAATCAACTTGGGTCAGTTAGTGGCGCCAGCTTTCCCTTACATTATTTCTGTTCCCAGCTCATTGCCTGCTGTTGGGGCAAACACAATCCTCTGTCCAAAATTACCTCCTTGTCTTGCCCAGACATAACTGCTAAAGGGCCTTGAAGAAAAGAAGATTCTTTGAGAGACAGACTCCCTCATTCCTGTTTTTTTACTTCTGTTCTCACGGCTGTTCTCTCTTCTGTGATAAAAAATGATCCTTCCCAGAGCATGTTTTTACTTTTTCAAGGACCATAAACTATGTAATCATTAAAGAAAAACTGTCATCACCTATGGTATATAAGACACTGACTTTCTTAGTAAAGTGTGGCTTTACCACCATTCACGTTGTCTGTCTTCTTTCTTATAGATATTGCGCCGACACCAACCCCCTACTCAGGGACCTTTCGATTGGGGTGTGAAGGCCATCTTAAGGATGGTCCTTCTTGAGATGAGTATCAGCTGTTGGAAACAAAAGGACACTAAAGGGAATGTGTGTGCACAATGGTAAAAGATAAATGGTAAAACGAGACGTAGATGGAGCAAACTTATTGTGTACTAAAAGAGTGGCACCCAAAGGGGGAGACAAAACATCTTGGCTAATAGTCAGAATAACGTGACATCTGGGTTGGCAACTGACAAGTGGATGTGGGGAGCAGAGACATCGACTGGGTACCAGACACGATTCAGTCCTTAATGGGACTGCTGAGAGTAAGTCCATGTGTCCTCACGGAGGGTCCCATGAGTGTCTGCTATGGTCAATGCCAACGTACAGCGTCCACTGGACATACAATGGACATCTAACCTCTATCAGCCGGAGGTGAGGCTGGGTCACCAGAAGATGGGGTCAGGCTTCTGAAGTTTCTTCCCAGGATAAGCTTGTCCCTGAGCCCCATCCGAGGCCAGGAAAGGAGGGGACACTGGAATACGTGCTATTCAAAGTCCTAGCATTCCTAGATTTGGAAACAGGCAAGATGCTCAGAAGTTTGGTAGAACTAGATGTTTCTTTGTTGCGATATGCAGCAAATGTTTTTGTGGCTCAGGTGTTCATATTAATGTGCCACACTCATTTTCCCTGTCATCCTTTCCTTTTATTTGATTTTTATTTCTATTTATTTTCATCTTGTATCTACTTTTTTTAATGTTTATTTTTGAGCAGAGTCTGATGTGGGCCTCAAACTCACGAACCGTGAGATCAAGACCTGAGCTTAACCGACTGAGCCACCCAGGAGCCCCTGTGAGCGTTTTATCTGCAGGGAGCAGGGCTCCTCAGAGCTCATCAGTCAGTGCAGAGACATCCCGCTTGAGGCAAACTGAGGCAAGGGAGCTATAGGGATCTGCCCACACTCAGACGGTTGCTCTGTTCGTTACCACCTGGGGGTCCCCGAGCTACAGAATAGGCTCTCTGGGCTCTTTTTCATCTGTATAGCGGGGACAAACCAGCCTACTTCACGAGACGATTGTTAGATAGCAGATGTTCAGGGAAAAGTAATCTCAGGCCACTAAAAACTAAAAGAGGCAATAAGCATGCAGTTTTCATTGAAATGCCATTTGCTCAAATGAGAAGAGAAGGAAGTCAGGCACCAGGTAGAGTTTTCAAGCTCTCCAGGGTTGCGTTCAATAGAAAATAGCGTTTTGCCCAAGGTGTCGGAGTCTGCTGTACATTTCACAGGCGACAAACCGCAGAGCTCTGGCAGAGTAGCAAAGGCCGCACACGTGCACAAATAATATGATTCATGACGACCGAGTCACAGTTTGGACTGGAGAGGTCGTAAACAGCCAGATCCCCTTGTAAGGAGAATGATTTGTTCCCCTAATTCTTATTGATCTCAAACTCTGTCTAGCTGCCCTAGGAGCTTTGATTTCTGGGCTCTTCTTTCTTTGTTTGGTCTCTGGCAGTGAGAATGAGGAGCCAGAAGCTGGTTCTCCACTGAAGTGTCCCCACCCCACCTGTCACAGGCACCGTGCACCACCGTTTTCAGGTATGCAGCCCACCCTGCCTCATGGACTGGCCCATGACGGAGCAGTTGTTAATCAGTATACTTGTGTCTTGCTTTGTAATATGCAAATAGAATTGTAATTTCACACACATTTCAAATGCATTTTAATGAACTATTATGATTTACTTTAAAATAAAAACATGAAAAATAAACCCTGTTATATTTATGACCAAAGATGCAATGAAATGCACCGATCAGTTAGAGCAGGGTACGTGAGTATTCTCTCAGCAAGGGTCTGGCCTTCCTACTTCAATCCTCAATGCGCCGTCCCGACAGCTGCCAGGGAAACGCGCCTCCCTAGCCCTCAGCTGGCCCTGTGTGTACATTCAGGGAAACTGCTCAGTCAGTTTTCCACGGAGGAATGGAATCAGTAAGAACAGGGAGTGCTAGACAAATTCTACTTCCTCTGGGACCACAGAGAGAAAATACATCCATTCCAATGAGGGACAAAGCAGAATGTAGAGTTGCTGTGACTATATTTACTGATTTAGTGTGAGAATTTAGTAAATAGCAGGTAATATTGCAAGTAAAGAGGGACAGACAGGCAGAGCCTCTGCTCTCAGAAACCTTATGTTCAGAAGTAGATACAACAGGGTTCCAGTAAAAAGGTCTTTAAGAAGGGGACACCTGGGCCATTAAACTTCAGGGGGCAAGTGATTTTTAGCCAGAGACAATCAGTGGAAGGCTTTATGGAGGGGGCATTTGGGTACAACATGTAGAATTTGTATATACAATTATGGGAAGGGAGGAAGGAATATTTAAGGCAGATACATTTCTATTAGGAGAGGCATGGATTTATGCAAAGGAATTTCATGTGTAAGAGAGTAATTATCTATATGTGACAGGAAGTAGTGGATCAAAAAAGGTTGAGATTCCATTGTATAAGTCTTAAATTCCAAGGGAAGGAGTTCAATCTTTTTCTCTAGGCGATTGTCAATCACCGAGGTTTTGAGAGTGAACATAAAAACTTTATCATGTGCTGAGAAGGTGAATCTGGTGGCATTGGGTAGGATAATGTGGACAGTTGGAGGAACAGGTTAAGAGCTGGCCTGATCACTGAGGGCTAGTCTTCATTCCAATTCATGTTCAGCACTGATTAGACTTGGAACACCCCTCCGTATAATTGGAGAAACAGAACCTAGAGCAGGCAGCATGTGTCACGAAGAGTGTCAGTATTGAGTCCTGCTACAGGTGTGCCGCGCCCTGGGCATACAGGGTCACTGCACAGAATGCCACCTGCTGCAACCAGCTGGATTAGGAGTTGACAAAGATGGATTGTTTCGTTTAGAAGAATCACTTTGGAATTTTCAGATGATATCAGACTCATGAGAAGAAAAAATTAAAAACAGAATTATGATGTTTATTACCTGTTTAAAATAAATATTGACTTGGCTAAGTTATATATAGGGAATGTCAGGAATGTCAAAGAGCATTTTTCCTCTTCGTCTATTTCACTCCTCCTTCCCGCCCCCACCTCCCGCCCCCAGTCTCCCAGCAACCACCAGTTTAGTTCTCTCTCTTTAAGAGTCTGGGTGTTGTTTGGTTTTGGTTTTGGTTTTGGTTTCTTTTTTTCCTTTGCTTTTGTTCATTAAATTTCACATAGAAGTGAAATCATATGGTATATGTGTTCTTCTGTTTTGACTTACTTCTCTTAGCATTATACCCTCTAGACCCATCCATGTTGTTGCAAATGGCAAGATTTTATTCTTTTTATGGCTAAGAGCCCACATATATATGTATGTGTGTGTGTGTATGTGTGTGTGTGTGAATATATATTTATATCCACAGACACACACACACCACATCCTCTTTATCCAATCACCTATCACTGGACATTTGGTTGCTACCATATATATCTTGACTATTATAAATAATTCCGCAAAAACATATAGTGTGTATATCTTTCTGAATTAGTGTTTTCATTTTCTTTGGGTAAATACCCAATAGTGGGATTACTGGATCATATGATAGTTCTGCTTTCAACTATTTCAGGAAACTCCATGCCGTTTTCCACAGTGACCGCACTAGCTTGTTTTTCCACAAACAGTGCACAAGCATTCTTTTTTCTCTAAATCCTCACCAACACCTTTGTTACTTGTGTTTTTTTTT